>JABJVR010001192.1:0-19629 GCA_025773905.1 Chitala chitala
CTTTTCCCCTCCTTTCCTTTCTTGTTTTTGTTGCTCCCCTTTTTTTTTTTTGTGCCCCCGCTTTTTCTTGCGGGGGGGGGGGGGGGGGGGGGGGGGGGGGCCCCGCCCCAAGTTAGGAGACACAAGGAGCTTCTTCCCTCCATATGGGACGAATCATGGATCATGCTTTTAAGCGTGACAGCGTTGGCCAGGGACCTGCCGGCGCAGCAGGGTGTCAGAGAGTGCTGCATCCTCATATTCTTAGCAGACTTATTTTAGCAGTGATTTTACCTCCATTACTTCCAGGGCATTAAACATGTATACTGACTCGGTTATTACTTGTGTGATTTGACCCTTACTGTGCTTTTAAAACATATGCCAATGCCTGTATCAGCTTAATGCTGGCTGTGAAAATTTCATTTTCCCTTTCATTGTTTGTAAAGATTTTTTTTTTTTTAATTTTATTTATCAGGTTAGTATGCAGGTAAAACTGGTATGTGAATAGTAGGTAGGTTACTATAAATGGTTGTAAGTTTACTAGGCCGTGATTGGTCAGAAGGATTACCTGTTTGTGATAGTCATGTTTTCATAACCTGCTCTGTTGTGTTTTGATCACTAACAACTTTCTGTGAATTTGTACGGCTGCACTGCTACCAACTTGAGACACTTTCTAATAATGATAATAACATTAACAGGCCTGTTTACAGGAGATGCAGAGCTGCATAAATTTGGTTTAATTATACTCTGACATCACATTTTTTGGGCTACTCATTAGGTATTTGAACATCAAGGAGGCAAACATGGCAGCTTCCGCTGGGAGAGATTTGTCACAGATAAATTTTGTATTTCGTGTAAAAATGTTAGCTTGAGTAAACACCAGATGCAAATTGAGTTGATATTTTGTGCTGATAAGTATCAAACAGTGTTTTAGTTTACTTCAGCTCTCTAAAATGAAACTACGGTATGACTTTTCATTGAAGCAGCATTTTCGACCCAGTATGCAAGAGGAAATTGCATCCACTGTTTTAATGAAGCACCATGCTGTCCAGACCGGACCTGTTCAGCTGAAGTTTGCTGTAGTTCCCCTTCTTTGCATATGTGAAACCAGCAGTACGGGTCCTTTTTGAGGCAAACCCAAGGAGGACATACCTCTGATTGATGTCTCTGAAGGCTGGCCTGTTCTGGGGCACACTGGGATTTCCCACAGGATGCTACATACTTTCTCTGAAGAAAAGCCGTCTGTTTGCATCATTTTTGAGAACGAGGTGTGAGCAGTTTAAAGACACTGCAGAGTTCTGTTACTACAATGGCTGGGATGAGAATCCTGTAATATTCCTTAATGTGTTCCTTGGTTTAATGCAAGGAAATCATCACACCTGCAGGATACTTGAGATGGGGGCAGTGGTGGTTCCATAGCTTCCTGGAAAGAAGGTAAGGAAGAATGGAGAAAATGAGAAATGGAGAGAGAATGTGCCACAGCAGCCCAGCACAGCACCTCTCCATTTTTCATTGTCTGAGGTGCCTGGAGGTTTGGGATGGTCTCTTCTCCTGCCTCAGACGTCCCCCTTCGCTGCGGCCCACTCTCCACGCGTCCTTCTGCAGCGTTAATAGGTCCGCAGGGAGCCTCGCACTGCAGCCGTCTGAAGCGGATTATGTGCCTTTCTGTCAGAAAGAACGCTGGGCTCTTCTCATTAATTGCACCCTATGTCTCCATCAACTCCATTGCCCAACTGCGATAGTTAGAAATAAATAACAGGCATGTTCTGGTGTTCATAAAATAAATGCTACAACACCACTGTGCTTTTTTTTTGCAATACAAATCATCTTTTATGTGAATTTTTGGAGCTTCTAACACTTTGTGACTCCTGCTTTTTGGGTGTTTTAGCAAATGATCAAATGGAAAAGGGGACCAAGCTTTAAAGCCTTTAAAATTTAACAAAAACACAAAGGTTAATGTACAGCACAGCACCTGTAGCATAAGAATAAAGTAGGTCATAAGCAGGAAGTAGGCTTTCCTGAGAATGACACGCGGTCATTTCTGTTTGCAGCCTTTCTGAGACACCAGGTGCTGACAGTCCTAACTGCTCTTTATGTAATGATTCATAAAGATCCGTGCTGACGAGGAGACCCGAGACACGTGAAGCACAGTCTAACATGGTCCAAATGGCATGCCTCTGACAAGCAGCACTCTCAAATGAAAAGCTCCCCTAAGCGATATCTTGTTTTCTTTGCTGACACAAATCGAATCAATGTCAAAAATGCATGGGGGTAAAAAAAAAAAACACGGATATTAAGTGAGCATTTCGCTGCAGAGAAACTTCGTGTTCATCAAGTTCGGTTTCAATGCTGTTTCAGTCATGGTGATTTATCGCCCTACCGCCGTCTGCTTGGGCCAAGAGGCTTGGAGAATGGCGTTAACATGGCCATGTCTGTCTGATACAAGAAGTACACAGCTGTAATCTCTGCTTCACAGACACTCAGAGGATTTACACACACTTCTTCAAGGGCCTCCCTGTCAAAATTATTTAAATCATGTCTTCTGGTTTTATACAGAGGGGCTGTAAACTATGGCCTTACATTTTTGGCCAGCGGTCCAGACGACCACAGATGTGACAACAACATGTACCTTCCGGAAGTAAACTGAGTAAATGGAATGGTGAAGTTATCTGCACACGGTTGTGTCAGATAGCAGTATCTTTGTTTATTTTGTGTTGTGCTGCTTGCTTTGGGAGAGGGTATTTGATCAACTGCCATAAATACAACATCTTCTCTGTGCCGTCCTTCTGACGCATCTTCTTTTGCAGCCTCCTATGTGCTGTAAATTTTCTTACAGTCAGCTCTTCGTGAATCTGGGGGAAGGTGTTCGTTTTAGTGCCTCAGTGATGAATTAAGTGCCCAAATCCAGCAATTTAAGAAATACCATGGAGCTACGATTGTCCTGCCACAAATGCCATTTCGCAATTAAACTGCATGAAATCCTTAACAGCCACTGAGAGTGTGAAACACAAGCTGCCTAACTGTGAGTTTTCACTTCTTTGAAGAAATCACTGTCAGACTTTCAAGTCTGTACAAATACAACTGAAAAGGATAAATTTGCTAAATAAATAAAGTTATATATACAGCCAGTGACTTAAATTAACCAGTATTACTACAGCCCTTTAAAGTAAGAGTGGCATCAGTTTAGATTGGTTCTCTTATGGAATGTTTTCAATGTCCTTTAAAATTATTAGCCATTATATTATCCTTTTTAGTCTTTCTAAAACAGATTGTCTAATTTATATGTGCTGAAGATGTAAATCCATAGGTTTCATGAGAAGAAACAAGAGTGTGTATAAAGACAAGACATTAAACCCATGCATATAAAAAGACCAGTGATGGTTTAATGTTTTCTGAATTATGAGGTTAAAACACAAACCATGTGTATTTTAAAAATTTTAGTCACAAATGAGCGTGACTTTTTTCCTTGTCTGTTTCACATCATGCATTTTCATTCTGAGTAATTATTTATAATCATAACTTTTTGAACAGAAAATATAAAGTGGCAAGAATAATGAACTAACAATATTCTTAGCTTTTTTCTGTCATTAAGTATTATACAAGTGTAAAAGAAATATAAATCGTTACCTAGGGCTGTTTTGTTGAAGGTGCAATAAAATATGTCAAAACAAATATTAATATGCAAATCATCTGTGAGGTATTTGTTAAAGCGCGGTGCTACTGTGGTGAAATTCCTTTTCTGAAGAAAGCATGGAAATTAGCATGTAACGTGCAGAATCCCATCAACGCAAAGTGCACGTTGACCAACTGATAACTGATTCTTCTTGTAGAAGATGCTGTCCTTTTAAGAACCTCAATCAGAATCAGAGCACCTCTGGTAATAGATGTTTTTGCTATCTTTCTTTCTGGTCCACGCCTCGTAGACGCCCCGTTATTACTGTTATTTATCATCTCCAGTTGACCTTGGGCCCCCAGGGTTTTTCTTTCTCCACACTTTTTTGGTTTTTGGTTACTCTCCTCTGTTGTCACTTGGCTTTAACTCAACTTTAAGTTCAGTCATCCACCACTGTTTATTCTTAGTAAAAGCTGTAGTTTATTCTCTGTAAATCACTTTGAGGCAAAAGGCACTATATAAAAATAAACAGAATTCAACTGACAAATTCATTGTATACACACATATACACACACACATACATACTGTATATATGTATGTATGTATGTATACAGTGTATGTCTATGGGTTTGTGTGTGTGTGTGTGTGTGTGTGTGTGTGTGTGTGTGTAGGAGCTGTTCTCGGAAACATGCCACAGATTTAAGGACAATAAAAACTTAACTCTCCAGTATGAGGCTTGTAAGGACTTCATTTATAGGTGACCTACGTGTAACAGCACCTGTAAAAGCAGTTGGCCCTTTGTAGTCAGACGTTCCAGGTCCGTTATATAAAGGTGCCGTAGTATTTGCATATACCCTGTGCACATCCTCTTTTATACTTTAAATCATTTCTAGATTACTTATAACTCCTAATACAATGTGAATGCTGTATCAATAGTTGTTATACTGTATTGTATAGAGAGTAATGACGAAAAGAGATACGTCTGTACATGGTGAGTAGAGACATAAACACAGTACAGGTCAGCAACAATGTGACATTAACGTTCAACACTTACAGATTGCTTTGGTTTAAGGACCTGAAAGAAATACATAGAATAAAACACAGAATATTTAATGTATGTACTGCGGTTCAGATCCGCTCTTTATATTTTATTATATGTCAAGCTACAGAAAAGAAAGGCAGAGAAATTGACAAACAACAGCATTTTAAATCAGAGTACATACAAATTCTGTACACTGAAAAACATCTGTTAGATTAATTTTTAAAAATATATGTATATCAGGTTTCCCCGCGACCCTCACCAGGAATAAGCGGTTAAGATAATGGATGGATGGATATGTATATCAGACATGCGCTCAGTTGCACAACTAAATGCATGTTCAATGACTCGTATATCTTGGGCCACATTTAGTTCATTTTAACAGTCGCAGCCTCCAGTAATAATAAAAATAAGAGATACTCCTCAGCACCCCCCCCCCCCATACACTCGCACCTCTTTGTTATGATGCATTGTTATATGTCGGCATAAGAAAATATTTGAAGGATCCCAATAAACTCCTATGTTTTAGTGTTCAAGTTAAATCAATGGAAAACGAAAACAGAAGTAACTGAGAAAGGTACAAGAAGATAAAAAAGTAGTCTATTCTTTTGCACTTTATGCCCCATTTGAAACTTAATTTCTAAATGCATGTTCTACTTCCAACTTACGCTATAGTGTGGTGCACATTCCTTGATTCTGTTGAGCTACCAACATTTTTAATAGGTCTGCAATATGCCTTTTTACCCAGTGAACTGATAAGTGTAACGTATGAAAGAAGCAAATATAAAAGAAAGTTGAAATAGAAATATACATTGTACACAATGAAATATGCAGAGCTTCAGAAAAGCACTCAACAGGAGGGCTTTAATTTCTCAACAGCTGTACGTGGGCCCTGCGTCCACTGATAAGACTTGAGCGTAATTTACTTTTCTGTCAGTTCTATTTGGTATAGTGGTGTGTTTGTTAGGATCCATTAATCTGTGTTTAATGCCAGAGCTTTGGAGGTCGTGGGTAAACTTGGCACAAACTTCCTGAATGTGTGTACAACCTGCTGGTGGCAGTCCCAGAGCATACAGCAAACACAATTTAAACATTGTGACATATCAGAATTATAAAGAAGAATGTTGCTTTAGCTTGGGTTTTCCTGGCTCCAACAGCCTCTACAGTGTGGGAGGGGTGGAGAGAGAGAGACAAGTGTGTAAGTAATGAAGTACTAGATACAGCAGGGATATTACTCGTCTGACACGTCACATGAACTCCTGTTTAGCCTTAAAACACAAAGCTGATCTTTAGGTGTCATTTATTTAGAAAATTCAAGTATACAGTCAACATTAATAAAGGGCAGAAACAGAATAATTAAAAAACAGTGAACTGAAGCTCATTATTTACAATTGCAGTTGCTTTCTGAGAACATCGGTCTATAAATATAAATGAAAACACCTGCCCTTTTTGTTCGCCACTGCAATTAATGATTGTGTTCTGTTTTCTAATCTAGTCACGTGCCACTCATGAACAGCTTTGGTACTTAAAACTTTAATTTGGCCAGGGGCTGAGAAAAAAATGCTCCTTGATCTAACCTGCAGTATTTTTTGTGCTCACATCAAACAATAGAATCAACGCTCAGCAAACAATAAGAACTATGTATCTAATATGATTTTCAGACCAGAATCTTCTTCCGTATGTCTGTACTTGCAAGCCCTTAAAATGACAGGTGCTGTATACTTTTCAGAGGAAACAAGCAGTGATGCATGGTAATGATGTGCAGTATATAGTGTCAGAGTAATGATGTACGCTATATAGTGTCATGATAATGATGTACAGTATACTCTGTCTTTCCAGTGCTTGTAAAATTTGTGCTCTTGGGAAAACTTTGGAGCTCTATTCTAGTCATTTATGAAAGTATTGGGGCTCAATTTGTAATATCACTTTAACCTTTTAAAGTGGAATTAAACATCGATTCCAGGGTGATACAGTATTGATCAATCTGGGTGATACGGCTGACATAAATCATTGTCAGTAAAGCAAAGGGTTTCACTGTTGGTATTGTGTGCTTATCCATGATGTTATGCATAGTGAACTCAATGTGCCTTACTAAGTCTTTCACATGTTCCCTGTGTTTGCAGAGTGTTGATGTTATTGTTTGATGACACGATGGTTGTTGCCACGTTGCCAGAGTAAGAGGAGGGAGAGAACGCTCGTGGTTTTAACGCACACGTAAACAAGCACAAACGTGGCGAGAGTGCTTCTCTTTACATTCTTGTTTGTTAATTTCAGGGTCCAGCTTTTGTCTTAGTAGCCCTGAAAGTGCAGTCTTGGGGAAGGACAGCTATTAACAAACTGAGCCAATTAGATGGAACATCTTCAAAACCCAATAAACAAACTGTCAATACCGTGTGCGGCTTATGAATTTTGCAATCAGTTTTCAGCGCTAGAGTGGAACACATGTCCCAGTACACACCTCACTTTTAGTTCCAGCAAATGCGAATTAGGACTATTTCTGGCTCAGCACAAGTAAGCTAACAAAAGTTGCTGTGATTCCTGTCATGGAGAGACACTTTCCCTCCCTCCTGCCCTTAGTATTACGACATGCCTGACAGAGTGACAAACATACCAGAGATCGCATCTAAATTCAGTTCCTAATTAATTTGCAGTCTTATTGCCTTATTTCAACTAACTGTTAAAATCCAATTACCTAGATTTTGTGTTGAACTTACAAATTTGGGGCTGAAAGAAAAAGGAAGGAAAAATGTGTGTGTAGCTTGAGCAAAGCTGTTGAAGAAAGAAATGTGAAAAAAACATGTCATGTATATATATAAATATATATATAGTGTTTCAGTTAAAATGGGCTCTATTTCAAAAGCTTTTTAGTTAAAAGAGATCCGCAGAGAAAATACACCTTCAGAGGGATATGAGCAATTAGCGTGCATCTTAGCCACTGGCCCAAAATGAGACGAAATGTAATATTGATGTTAGAATGTAACTTCGATGGAATCAGCACCTTAGGCGCCTTCAGTCCAATAACGCGTCATTGTCTAAAAACCAATTGAGTGACATTGAACAAGTAGGAGGGTTTCCTCTTTGGAGCATCAGGGAGGCTTAATGTCTTTACTTCATACACTTTGGCCAGAGTGAAACCCCAGAGGTTTTAGTCACCAGGTTAAGTGATGTTGTACAAGTTCTTTTGGCCACTTTGCACAGAGAGGAATAGGGGCAGCATGGTGAGTTTCTTTTATGGAGGCTCAGCAGAAGAGAAAGTCTGTGATTGCTTTGTCTCAGCTGTGAAGAACCCAGAACAAACCCCTCCCCATATGACCCCCCCTCCACCAGTCCAATCTAATATTTTCTACGATTGTCTGCTTGAAAGATCTGCAGGATGTCGTGACTCATTAAGCCCTTAAAGTGAGATCGTTTGAGAATTGCACATATTTTAAAAGGAACTGAAGAGTGCGAGAGCCCATAGTGACATCCAGTGGGGGCCTCCGTCGACACCGGCCCGCATCGCAGTGACGTCTCTCTTTCCTTTCGGTTGTTCCTTTCTCTTGTCCCATGCTGTCACACGCTGTGAACTCTTTGCTGAGTGTGACTCCAGAGTGAGTCATTTGCTGTCCCCCCTCTCTCCTCTGCGTTACTTACCGCCAGCGTGTCCCTGTCTCCTTTCCTTGTGTTCCCACACAACAGCTATACAGTGGGCTGCTCCATCCATGAGTGTGTATTATATTATACATGCACCGCGTTATTCAGGACAAGAAAGGTACACACTTGCTGTATGCGTCCCAGCCTTCACCCACTATGTGTTTGCCATCTTTCATCCGTGTGCTGTTTTCACAGCATTTACGGTTAGGTCACACTATAAGGAAACTATTTCACAAACACTATATGAAAGACTGAACGAGATTTTCTTTTTCCACATTGATGTGATATTAGGTGTTCTTTAAATAATATATACTAGGTTTCTCTATGAATTTTCCAACATATCGTTCGTGAACTGTAGTTCTGAGTTCAGTCCTCACATTTTTGGTAAAATGACATTCAAGACTGACACAGCCACTGATGAACATTTACTGTTTAATTGTTAAGTCTCTCCCATTTAGCATATACTTTGGTAATTGTTCAACCAGTGCCAAAAAACTTTATCACAGACTGCCTCTGAAAATCATTAATTTTGACAATTCTTCTTTTGAAAAAGATAGTATGCTAAATTATTTGTCTGAATCATTTTGTAATTTCTTACAATAAAACACCTGCTGGGTCCGTGAAGGAGAACCTGAAGTGTCGTTTTAGAGCAGAAATGATGACATCGTGGAAGACATTAAACTTTCATCAACAACTAGTCAATTAGAAAAAGAAACCACTGATGCCCACCCAAATTTGAAATAAATGAAATTTTAAGGGGCCTTTAAAAATTCTAACAACATATTTAAGAAAAGAGATGAGCATTGACACTGAAGCATAAAATTATTTCCAAAATGTGAACAGATCGGAATAGTGACAAAAAAATTCTCAATACTGATTTCTACATAATGAAGGCACCGCAGCATCACTGATTTATACAAGAAATCTACATCAGACTCTTTTTTCTAGGAATTACAATTTGTTAACTTGGTTTATGTGATTAACACTTCTTCCCATGGTGTTGAGAATACATTTCAGTCATCCAACCTGTATATTTTGAGGTAATTTTACCATAAATATTCAGTGAAGCAGTTAGATTTATTCCATGACACACATTTATTCAATCGACATGCCTTTAAATGAATTTAACTATAAAACAAGTTACAGTATTAAAAGGTAAGCTTAATACGTGTTTATATAGTATCATTATAGCACATGGAAAGAATGTTTTAAAAGAGCCCAGAGATTTACTGAGCAGCTTTAAAATGATATACAAGGATGTAAATGAAAAGATCAGAGAGGCAGATGTGGATAGAACTGATATCCTCCCCAATCTCTGAGATGGCCTAATAATGTCTCATTAACTCAATTAGGAACCAAGGCACATTAACCTGGGCAATAGGCCCATATCTGACCAGTGTGGGAACCTCAAATGACATATGAAGGCAAGTCCAGCTATATACGGACCCCTGCACTCCTACCCCTGTCTCATTTCTTACTTACATCAGGGCAGAAGTCATCTTCCTGAGTCAAACCTCCTCAAAGAAAATATGTCACGGAATGCTTTAGAGCCCCCATAGGGCAGTCTGAATTTTGCTAACTTCTTTGACCCAACTTGACCCTATTGACATTCTGTGAAAGGTTACAGTAATACTGATACACAAAAAAACTGGTCATATCATAATATAATTGTACTGCTGCGAAATTTACTTTGAAATATTCAGAAACAAGTCAATAAAAAAAAAATTGGCTCCTTGTCCAGTGAGTGGCCTGAGCTGTACCCTGTGTTGCCTGGGATACATTCCAGTACCCCGTGACCTTGACCAGGATAAGTGAATAGAAAAAGAATGAGAAAGAAGCTTGAATGAAAGAAGGACTGAAGGCATGAATAGTATTTAATTTTTAATTTTTAGTTCACTGTTAGCTGGGAGAAAACTGTGTGGATCACCATCAACATAATCAATTTATGCAATGATCTAGTTTTGGCCATACAAACTGCTGTTATTTTATTTGTAAAGGCACAATAAAAGAGATGCCTCATAAAATATTTCGGTGCCTCATAAAACATTTCTGTAAATCTACAGCTGAGGCAAACAGACCTCCAGCTTCTTTTGTCATTTTGAAATAAATCACACAGAAATGTAAGTTGAAGCTATTTAATGAATTCATGTTCCTGGAAGTGTACCATTCTGTGTCAAAGCCTCTTAGTCAGGCAGTGCATATACTTCTGGCCGCTGTGTAAAGTAATCATTTGCAAGTACAAAAAGACGGTCCCCCCAGGGGTATGTGGGAAACGGCCCAGCATGTTAACTGCCAACAAGTTCATGAGCTAACTCTCACTCAATACTGTTGCTGCCGGATCTGGTCCCTTACTGATTGCTGAAAGTGGGTCTCCTTTCCCATGCTCTCTGACAAGTGTCCCAATAATAATATTGTTCAATGCATCTTAACAGCTTGTTGATGTTAGAAGTTACGCTCCTTCAGCTTCTGGTTATCCGTCTTCTGGAGCACCTTGAGCACCTGTGTTATCTGCACAATAGCATGCCTCTTCTCTCTTTATTTTTTATGGTCAAAGGCTCCATTAGCATCGCTGGAGATGACGACATGTGACACAAAGCATCGTTTAAGGTGGCACTGGGTTTCAGCTTCTGTTCTCAACAATCTTAATGAACTGACAGTATCTGAACTCCAAGCCCCAAGAAGCACACGACTTCTACAGCTTGCGTGTGTTCGTTTTTGCACAAGGTTATATCAGACATCAATGACCTTGTGGTACCATTTCCAGTAATTCTCAAGATAGCAACCCCAGTCTTGCAGCAACAAAGCACTTTCTTGATAATGTTTCACCAAATAGCTTTTATTCTCTTAAGAACTTCCCTGAGCATAATTGAAGTACCGCTGCCAGATTCTTCAGCATGTTTAACGGTAACCTTTCAATATTAACTGGACCATTATGGAACTTCAGAAGCATGCCGATGAACCAAAAAATGTAGCAGTGCATGGCGTCAGAGTTTGACCCTTAGAGAAAATGCGACCTACTAATATTCATATCGATATGCAGTAGGAGACTATTAAAAAACTGTAACACTTCTGAGGTGCCAGAAGTCTTCTTAAACCTGTCACTGTAGGGAACACAGGGATTGGCTGAAGGGTGAGTGTGTCTTACCTGCGGCTTCTCAGCTTTGTTAGACACCTTGTTAGGCAGCTTCTCACCTTGTTAGAATGTTGATAGATGGGACAAGCTTCCACTTCACTGATTTCATGCGGTACCTGCTGTCTACATGCCATGCTGGTGAAGAAAGTAGAGAAATGGATGTGGGTGCCATGGTGATATCTGCTGTGCTTCAGGAGAGATTCTTGACTTGAGGCCAGTTAATTAGTTACCTTAGTTTGGCAGGGGGAAAGGAGACAGGTACGGGTAAGATGTCACATTGTCCTGGAGAGACAATGGTACTCAGCTGTGTGCCCCTTGGTGTATTTGAGTCCGTTGGTACTTATGTAACACCAGCTCAGGCGTCGTGAGGGAAAGGTGTCATTTTGGTGTTGGAAAGACACCAAGAGAGGTCGCCAGGTAATTGCTTGTTCAGTCATTGTGTTAAAGTGGGCAGAGAGAATTTTCATTTTTTTCTCAGAAAAGGGAGAACACAGGCAAAAGGTGGGAATCGTTTCTGCATAATGGCTCCAAGCATGTTATGAAATTATATGTCTTTAAGCAGAAGCAGAGTGAGTGTAACGTTACTGGCCAAGTACGTTTTCACTTGCAAGGAGTTTGTCTGGGAAAGTGCTTGGATAAAGACAAAAACATTAATCATGAAATGCATGATGTGTAAAAAGAGTAAACTAGCAATTCAGCCAGGATAAATACAAGTATACAATTATTTACAGAGGATGACAGGTTACAGATTTAGGTAACACCCCCAGCAAACAGAAAACGTTCCCAGAACATTCACTGATGTTTCCCTAACGTTCTGGCCACTGATGTGAATCTGAGTGTGGGCCTTGCTGCACAGCCCTTAAGTGATATTAATAGCTGGGGTGATGGTATGCTGTGTAGAGAGGCAACTTTCTTTCCATTGGGTTGACTGACAGCTCAGAATGCAACATTAGACATGTGAAGACATCTAACACTGCCCTCCTTACTTCGCTAAGTGCTGCAGTAGATTATTTTTCTCCAGTTGAACATTGGTCATTACCTTCACTTATTAATTGAAATTGTGTCTCAGCCACTACCTTACCCAAGTCTCTCTCCAGTGACAGAAGTATGTTTCAGACGAATGCTGATATACAGAGAAAGGAGGCCACACAACTTCTCATTCACCTAGTGCACTCCTTTGCACAACTACCTGAAATGGCTATCGATTGTCTCCCAACAACCAATTACCAAGGGCACTGGATGTTGCATTCTAAATATCTAACCATGGGATCTGGTATTATTTAAAGAAAATATTTCGTTACCTTGCCAAAAGGATATGCTTTCGATTTATGTGTATGTGCTCTGTTTAGCACAGTTCAGATAATCATTAATGACAGGATACAGAAAACCAAGTTGTGTGTGTAAAATGTGTTTTCGTATTGTATGTACATCATGCATTATACGCTTGGGTTTCCAAATCGTTCATATATTCAATATGAAAGCTGCTAGTTCATTGATAGCTGTTGTACAAACACAGTGGCTGACCTTTTTTATTTCTTATAGCCATTCAAAGAGATGTTCTTGTACAGAATCTTTGTAGATTTCATTTACATTTACCGAGTTAAGTCAGCACCGGCGAGCTGGAGATCAAATGAAATCTGGAACAGTCAGTCACAACGCTGGTGTGATGTGTGCTACACACCGGTGCATCAGCTTTTTGTTCTTCGTTGTTGCCACAGACACAGCGGTGCTTTATTTCCATTGTAATTCTCTGGTGAACCTCATCTACAAGAACAGGGCTACAGTTTAATGACATCCAGGAGGAGCCTTTTCAAGCTATCTAATCAAGCTCTTCCCAAGATATAGCTTCTTGAAGCTACAGCTAATTTTGTGTGAGTAGCAATGCAGGCACATTTTGTGTTGTTGGCCCAGTGCAGCTATGCAGTGATGTAATGGGCTTTGTTTTTACTGTGTAATGACGAGACAGGAACGACGCTCTCAGATGGGCTCCTGCTGCTCCCTGACCACCTATTGTTTGAGTGCAGCACTGCCATACGTAGTTTAGAACACCCAAATTCCCCTGAATTTGACTATGAGCAGATCTACATGTTGTAATGCAGTATGGTCTGTCAGCCCTGTGCAGTATAATTAAAACACGGCTGCCTTTGAGCAGTGGAAGCATACTATCAGACTGTGGGTCCCAGGAGACAAAACAGTATAAAAGTGTTATTAAAATGCCGCCGATGGCAGCCTCCATCAGAACCACTGGCTGACTCACTTCCATTTCCCATGGATCTTCCAAAGCAGTCTGTCTCTGTACCTGTCTCTCCTTCCTGGCTTTGCTGTCAAGCCTTCTGTTGCTGTATAAAAATCTATCTTGACTGCAGCATCTCTAAAAGTGAAAGCAATTCCGTTTACCCTCCATATGTATAAATATGAATCACCTGTCACCTGTCGAGGGGTCAGTGGTAGATTGAGAAGGTAAAATGGCTCTCTGTAGACCCTTCAGTTCTGTCATTGTCTGATGACTTGGAGATGGGAGACAGCCACATCCAAATCAAGTCTTCATCAGCAGGACACATTGTGTTTTCGTACTGATACCAGAGATGATATGCAAGACAGATTGTTGGTATTGGTTAATAATGGGTGTCATGCAAATGCCAGTCAATCAAACCCAACCAGCTGCTGTTTGTCCTCAGGAGGAGCTGTGGGAAGGCACCTTGGTCTCCTCTTTCATTCAGTGTATTTTTTGTATTCTACATGCACATACATTGTATAATGCTGTTTTCAACAGGGTACCTTAGTGTTCTTTGGCTTTAACATGTAAAAGGCCTGTGTGGTGCTGCTGGTTTACAGCAGGGTAAGTGGGCTGTTATTGAAGTATATATTCCAGGACCATGAATCAGAGCTGCTATACTGGTAGCTTTGATTAAGCAGAAGACCTTACCAGCCGCAAATCAGCATTGGCTCAATTTATACTAACCGTGTCACGATGCTGTCTTTACATCTGGCCACTTGGAAAAAGGAGCAGTTAAATATGATCTGTTGGGTTCCAAAGACCATGGGAAAGAGTGAAGTGATGATGCAGTCTTCATACTGTGAGCGTAACTGTGCATTTTCCATTGTTTCGCAGGTATGCCATAATTTCTTACCTGTCATGTGTGCGACCATCTTTGCGCAGTTTATTTTGTGTGTGCTGGCATCCATGGATCTTGTTCTTTTACTTCCTGGCTGCCATTTGGGTGTGCTCTCTCAGTGTTGAAGTTTATATCAATAACAACTGGGCCTTTACAAGCAATAAAAATTTTGCAGCGCGCCCCCTACAGGTGTTACTATGCCTTACTGTTCACCAATGTCTCCACTGTAAAGCAACTGTATTGATTTTTCTGCTCGTGCTGAGACATATATGACAAGGTGGTTAACCAAAATATTGGTAAAAAAGAATCGAGCCATTTCATCCTGTCCCACTTTCTTTTTCCTCTGAATAAAACACATGCAATGTTTTTTTTTTACATAAATTTACTGTTGGTATTAATGATACAATGACTTTCGATCTGCTTATTCTTCACATCAACATGTTGCATGTAGTCAGAGCAGGCACGGTTTGCTCTCTGCAGTAGAGTAACTTAAACAGTAAATTACTATTGCTCCAAGCATGTGCACCTGTGTGCACCTTGCACATGAGAACCTAAAAGGACGCAGGCAGTTGAGGCACCGCCAGGCATGACTCAAAAACCACATACTTCATGTCGCCTCATTTTGCCAGAGTTCCTCAGGATTCGCCTTCAGAGTGCAAAGCTAGATATTCTCCATGCTGCTAACTTCAGCCAACATGTCTCCATGCTTGAGCCAGTCTCTAGCTAGACTCAGTTCATTTGCAGCAAGGCCTTGTGAAATGGAGGAACGTCAAAAAAGACCGTGGCAAGCCACCACAGGACTAGCCAAAACCACCCTGCCTAAATTCCAAGTATACATTTTTTTTCTTTCTGTGCATGATGTAGTGAGTTGGCATTATATTAAACCCATTTTCTCTGCGAGCTTAGCAGATAAAAGAGAAAAGCACGATCACGCTTGTGGAAGTCATGCACACCCTCGCACAGACGTGTGTCACACCAGCGTGTCACACTACATCTACACCCAGCTCACATCGCGACACATTAAAGGCAATCACAGGGGGATGAAAGCAGAGAGCTGGCCAACTGAATAAGAGAGTAATGTCGTCCACTCCACTGTAATTGACAGCCCCTTTCAGCCATGTGTCATTAATGCGTCGGGGTCTTTTCTGCTCCCAAAACCCATCTCGCTCCTAATTGTGGCTTTCTTTGTCGGCAGGTGCAGACACGCGCATACGTGCTTGCGCATGCTCACGTGCAGGGGGCCTATACCCCACCCTCCACACCCCCACCCTACAGTTTTGTTCAAATGCAAATGGAAGGTCTTTGCAACATGAATATTTATGAGCCTGGAGAGTAAGAAAAGGACTCCTCTGTGTTGTGTTTGGGCACATATGGTGACTTGGGCTGATGATGCACGCGTTTGCTGGCAGAAAGGACAGCTTGTTTCTGAGCGCAGTGCGCTCCAGAGCGTCGGCGCATCTTTAACAATACTGGCCGATCCGTGACACACACAGAGACACGGGAATTTCGAAGCTGCTTAAAATTCAGGTTGTTCTCGTCCAAGAAATTGCTGCTGTATTGGTTAGGAAGTCAGGTTCATTCTCACGCTATAGGTGAACGTGGGCATCTGGCTCCTTAAAGTCATGGAATACATACATTGGTATAGTGCATCTGTTGGGCCTTAACAAATATAATAATAAAAAAAAATTAAAACAAGCTAAGATTATTTTCATGTTATTGCTACCTGAATGAACAAATTGCACTGGTGTTTAGCATCCAGCTGCCAGTTCATGTGTTGTTTGGAACTGAAGCCTTTCTTGGAAAAAAAAAATCATCCAGGTGGAAAATTATATAAGCTTAAAAAATATCCAAATTTGCCAAGCAAATTAACCATGCAAAAGACATTTGAAGGACAGTTATAATATCTTGCCTGACATTAGCAATTTCACTATGGATGTATTACCATTCTGCGTATTTTCATTACATGTGAGGTTATTGTTAGGGTCTTTAAATGTCACACTCATTCGCCCTCCATACTGCTGCCATCACTGGCCACAATGGCTGCTCTGCCTGACAGGGTGTGTGTGTGTGTGTGTGTGTGTGTGTGTGCGTGTGTGAGAGAGAGAGACAGACAGAGAGAGACACAAGTGACAGGATGGGAGAGGGATGCAGTCCAACTGGGGACATTGCCGCAGATCCATCAACAAGACAACAGACAGGCCTCAGAGACTTTGTGCCAGGGTAGGAAGTATAGCACAGGGGTTATATGCAGGCCTCTCAGGAGCTATTGGGAACACAGCCATGCTGTTGCTTATGTTGGGTGGTAAAGAGAACCATTTTTGTGAAAGGCACAGTTATGACAGTTATGACTGAGGGGCAAATGGCACTGAGCAGTCTTATTTGACTTTGCTGAGTACAGAAAAAGACACATGAAAGAGACATTGTGTTGCCAAACACACTCCTGTAGCCAAGATGTGTCCTTTGTGGTAAAACATTATGGGTGACAACACAGAACTTAAGCTGGTAATAACACTGCATCCTTTTACCAGTCTCACGGGCTTCCTAACAAACCCAGGCCGGCCTATTTTCACGAGCCTTGCAACCTAAACCACTTCTTGCACCTCTTTCCTCCTGCAGCTGTTTCTGTTCCAGACAATGTTCCTTAAGTCTAGAGGAGCATCATAGTCCACAAGCTTTCTTAAGGCATGCATGAGAGATGTTTTTGGAGCCGTGGGCGTCACGTGTTTCCTGCTAACTTATCCGTATCTTGCCCGAGCTGGAGAGCCGCTGTGCCCATGTCTGCTCTGTCCTTCTGCCTTTGAGTCAGCGTGAGCGCACTACAAGGCTGTAATAGACACCACCTATCTCTACTCAATCTCTCTGAATGTGCTTCACATTTCGCCCTGAGCTGTGCTGTCTCAGAGGCTACGGCATCAATTATTCACCCTGCAGTCTTGTGTCCATAAAACAAGAGGCGTTTTTTGAGATGCTGTGTCCAGGTTCCATCTGAGACAAGTTCCTTGCCTCACTCTGTTACACACGTGCCTAGACACACACACACACACACACACACACACACTTGCGCGTACGTAGAGAGATAGAGGAATAAGTGGCCAGCCTTAATGAGTCTTTCAGCCCTTTGAGATTAAGCCTCTTCAGCAATGCAGGTTCCTGAGATAGTGCATATTGCTCAGAGTTTAATTTATGATGTGCCGTTTTAGTTAGCAAGATAAGCAAAATCACATTTTTTTAACTTCATTTTTAGTGACAGTAACACAGTAACTGCCTTTTTATTGACACTTGTGTCCTTTTCTAACCTCTTCCATTACCCTTATATTTTCTTTATACAATATCTGTAATGTTTCCATTGGGATGCAAATTATCCTGTAGTTGCTATGGGAGTCCTGCAGATGTATTTTTCTCCTACATTTTCTTTTGTGTTTTCGCACTTAGAGTTTGTGTAATTATTAGTTTCACTGCAAATAGTAAATGTCTTTCCTCTGGGACAACAAGCCTTTGCACGTATGACCCACTGTTGTACTGTCACTTCATAGTATTAGAAAATAATATGTGCCACGCTGTCAACACATGTGAAATGATGGAAGTGGCTACCTGAAGCTAAGCGTCTACCTTCTCTTTTGCTAACAGGTCCAGGATGCTGAGAGCTACCCATGTGTCTGGACTGCATGCCCTCCTCACCATTGCTCTGCTTCACACCGTGGGATATGGTGAGTCCCAGGGTGCACTTGTAACTGAGCATGCCAACACACAGTGGATAGCTGTTATTGCAGACTTCAGTGTATTTTGTCTGACCTATCAACTCAATTACAGATTGACTGACTGACAGACTGACCTGTGCCCTGAGAGCTTCTTGTTGCTGTGGGCGGAGCATTATTTGAAACGCTGCCTGGCCACAGTGCCGGGGTCAGTAAGCCGCGGTGTCACAGCTGAGGGACACATGCGATAAGCGCTTGCTATTCCGTTGAAAGCCATCATTGTTTGTTCTGTTTATGCACCTAATCTGCTGTAAGCACCAGCGCCAGCCTGCGTGTTGGCAGGCATCCACATTTAAGGCCTGCTTACGCATTTTTATATGCCTTTGTTTTCTGGGAACTTTCAGGTTTTTTGCTGTTTCTGGATGATGTAATACTGGATAGCAATGATGGGGAAAGAACTAGGATTGACGTAGCTCCTGTAGACCTTCTGGTTCCTGAAAGACCCTTTTGGCACCTGCCATCAATTGTTCACCATGAGCTCAGCACACTCATAAGAATGGAGCTGGGATGCTTGCTTCCGACCTGATCTCCAATTTCATGCCTTCACGTGCGGGCAGCCAAAACACCAGATCAGTCGTCTGTCAGGTGATTGTCCTCAGATTATTTCTGGGGACTGCGCTGTCTTGCCCCCTCCCTCTCAGGGAACGCTGTCGCAGCTGAACGCTAGCGTTGTCTGAGTAACAAGCCATTTGTGAGCCAACGTCTGTGACCCTGAGATGGCCCCCGTGCCTTATCTCCCCGGCACAGGGCTGAGACGGAGCAACTGCATGAGGGCCCAGATCGGCGCCCGCGGCCAGGCTCAGCTCGACGCCAGCTGAGCTCGGCTGCACGGGCCATCTGTTGCTGGAGCTGAGCGGATCGACTGTGAATTGCGGTGCCCTTAAGAAGGAGGTCAGGCCCCTGCAATCCAGTGGCACGAGCGACTGCAGGAAGCGTGACAGATTCCTGGCACAGTCAGAGTGCACGTGTCTTTTTCATGCAACCTGCATAGGGAGCGGGTTACTTCCTTCGAGCGTGGGAGGGGTGCATATCCCTGAGCACACACAAGGCTCTGTGCAGAAGGTGTAGTTTGAGTTAGGTTTTTTGTTTTTGCACACATCGTCGCTCCCTGCATTTCGGTGTTGTTCATCGGTTTGCCTGAACACTGATTTGCCCCAGCAAAGGCAAAAGGCAGGATGCGGGCGGAGAGTGAGTGTGGGGCGTGAGCGGAGCCCGTCCTTGTTCTGTGTGTCGCGAGGCAGCAGCCCTGTGCCAAGGGAGATAAATGTATCATCGTCAAACAGGGGTGCGGGAATTAGTCACGCCGCTGGCCACTGAGTGTATTCCAAACACAGTGAGACGTGTGTGCAGCCAGATCCCTGCCG
>JABJVR010001193.1:0-19629 GCA_025773905.1 Chitala chitala
ATGATATCATCTACACACACACACACACACACACACACACACACACACACAAACAATAAAGGAATATTCTGTCACAAAGGGAGCGACTGGTGACTAGCCTGGAGGTGGCTCTGAGCCCAGGGAGACCATTATTATGCGTGAGGTTTGGGAGCGACACACCGAAGCACGTGTTCCGGGATGAAACTCCCACGCTCTGCACATCTCCTTCTCCGTTTCCTTCACAACGCTGTGGATCTTAATGCTGCTCACTGTGTATGTGCATGTGAGCATGGATTCGTAAGTGTATGTATGTGCGTGTGTGTGTGTGTGTGTGTGTGTGTGTGTGTGTGTGTGAGCATGGATTCATACGTGTATGTGTGTGTGTGTGTGTGTGTGTGTGTGTGTGTGCTCATGTGTGTGAGCATGGATTCATACGTGTATTAGTGTGTGTGTGTGTGTGTGTGTGTGTGTGTGTGTGTTTCTCATCCTGTCTTAAAAAAGAGTGGACAAGCTGCTAGTTGGTGGTCTGCGGGCTGCAATAGATAGAATAAAATACTGCACATACAACAAAATATTTCTGTGCTAACAACACAAAAACGTGTCTTAATTTCAAACCTCCATAACATTTGGTCCAATTGAGATTAAATTCAAATACATTTGCAATGCCATTAAGATGTATATACTGTAATTAGTGTCTTTTTACAAAGCCAATTAAAAAAAAATTCTTAATGGAGACAAAATTAGGAAATTGTTGCTATGACTCATGCTATTACATACATGCATCTGAGTACACACAGCCACAAAAAACAGGAACCTTGCAGGAATTTTAAGGTATTGCAATAAGCTGTTATCCTGCAGTTTTACTGCTGTTTTACAATATGTGTACATGTAAACATGCAATGCTACCACCCAGTGCTGTGCCGTCACATGCAAAATGTTTTTTGCATTTTGCCTCAATTTATTTATCGCTTATAATACATATATCCTGTATTATTTGTAGACTTGTCTCAGAGTCAAATTTGCATATAAATTATTTCCTTGGTTGACAAGCACAAAGTGACAGCGGTTGTTCAGTTGTTCAGCATTACTGTGACTTCAGCATTTACGTTTTCATCGCCCCAGTACGATTGCACCAAGTGAACAAAAGAGCACACACACGCGCGCCCGCACACAGTCCGCATTGTCTAACAGCCCTTGGTCTTGATATTGTTCCGTGCAGTCGAAGTATTTCGGCTGGCAAATCACTTGTGACATTAGGTCTGTCCTCGCACTTACAGAGATAGGCTCCGAAGCACAGTGAACCTATTTGGATAAGCAACTATAGAAAAAGGATTGCTGGAGAATAGCCAGGAATAGAATCCCATACATTACTGTGAAGGTCATGGAAACTTCTATGTAAGAGCCATTGTGTGCCTATTGTAAACCTTTCATTGACCTGTGCAGTATGTCTGTATGGATTCATTTGCTGGTGCGTGTATTTACTGTCGTGTTGTGATATAATAGCAGGCATAGAAAGAGAGCTGGAAAATTAAACAAAAAAAAAAAACGTATAATTAACAACACCTACCAAGCATGTATATATACAGTTAATACTTTCAAAGGGTTAAAGGTGCTCCTCTGATCTTCAGTCTGAATACCTGTTCCCAGACTGAGTTCAAAGGCAGAACTAGTCAGCATTGAGGAGCTCTTGTCTGCCCATAATAACTCAGTGGACGGACTGCTCGCTAGCACTTTTAGCTGGCAGCAGCAATTAGAGGCGTCATCTATGTGACACTGAAGCCTCAACACCTGCAGCGAGACGTGTTGTCTGAAGGGCTGTCCGGGAGCGGCGTTACAACGTTATGGTACACACATGCATGCCTCGGCAAGACATGAGACCAAGTCCACAACATGCTAAGAAAACTAAGACGATTCATTTTGGGTGTTTTTCAGGAATCACGTTAGCATGCCGAGGAAAGGAATGTTTTCACTGTGTGCCGTGGCTTTCTGGTGTGTTGTATACAGCATGTAAGTGCAAATTTTACTTAATGGGAAAGTCAGGGGTGTGGTGTATAAAGACAAAAATGTTTAAAAACATTAACCAGGCACAAGTGTACTCAGGGAAAAAACTGGGACACATTCAGGACTGCAATGTTTAAACATACTGAGCCAGCTGCCATTTTAGCAAATTTTGCTTTCCTTCTAGGCATGGTTCTACCTCACTTAAAGTCTAGTAAAAAAACAAAAGTCTAGCTGTGCCCTAATCCAGTTCAGAAGGAAGATGTCCAACTGTCCCCTATTCCAGTTCAAAAGGAAGATGTCCAACTGTCCATAGTCCAGTTTAAAAAGAAGGCTTCCAAATGCCCCTAGTCCAATTCACAAGTGACAACTGGACAAACTGGAAATAAGTCATTTTTAAAGCTACTACACTGACCATTGTCTGCTGGGGCATGTAATGTTTTACACTCCTATCTGTAAGTAAATCTGCCACTTTTAATTAAAATTCCGCTTGTGTCCAGTTCACATGATGGGCTTTAGGTCTTTGCAGAGAACTGACCACGGGAGAAACAGGCAGATATTTGCCAATTTGCTCACACATACCTGCAATTGCTCTCATTTTAGAAACTTCAATCCTCAGAGCTTGTTGTGGAATTGTGCCACTGAACCTATTCAGTCCTTCATTCCCTACTAGCCTTATTATAAACACATTACATTGAGTCGCAACATATTTCAAGTATTTTTCAGTTTCTTACAGGCATCTTATAGGTTTTCCCTAATAAAGCAGATAAGATGTCCACAGATTTATGGAAGGAGAACAGATTGTTACAATGCATTTAGATACTTTTATTTAAGCAGTCTTTAAAATGATTGTGGTGATGTTGAACTGATCAGTTAATGAGCCGTGACACATTAGAGCCTCAGTAACGAACCCACTGGTTGTTGTTCCAGGAAAGTGATTGATAGGCCTTAATTACTGGGTTCCCTAAGGTTCAGAATCCATTAATCAGACATACAAATTTTCCAAATTTTGATAGCTGGTGGATAGAATCTATCCTATTAATATAACACTAATCTGTAATCTATTCAATAAAAGTTTAACCTGCTAATGTCTTGCCAGAAAAGCTGTTATATGTGCAAAATATTGTTTTAAAGATTGCAATTATATATAGGATGTAGTGCTAGTATCTAGGTCAGTTGTAACATCTGCTTCAGATATATCTTCTTACAAACAGAGGTGAGGACCTCTGTCCATGTTTGAGTGTCTCAGTACTATGGACAGCTATTTTAAACCATATTCCGTCTCTCTGGGGAAAGACTCATCCTGTCAGGGGACATGTGACAGGCATTCCCAGGTAAACATTAATGTAAAAGCTGCCTGCATTTGCCATCCTAAACCTCAGAGTACAGTCCAGGCTTGCTTCTATTCAGCTCTTGTGTACAAGTTATATTTCAAAATCTTTCATGTAAATGAAAGACACTTATCTTGTGAAATAAAAAAGGGGATTCATAGCACTGTAATGAAGCATCACAATTAAATGATTTTATCTCGCTTATGAGTGAGAGTTGGCCTCATCATTTTCTTTCAGTTTTTTTTTTTATAAAAATTTATCCGCTCATTTGCAACGAAAAGAGGTGGAGTATAACAACTTTCCTCAGAGTTCGTAATTCAGAATAGTTGTCAGTAAAATTCTCAATGCTGTAATATTTCCCACAGGAATACTTAAAGAGAATATTGCCCACATGCTTTTTAACAGCCTGATCGTTCAGGCTTCAAAATGAAATAACAACAATACGTCTCTGTTTTCATATTCAGCAGGCCGGCATAGAGAAGTTGTAGCAGAATAATAATACAAAAGGATAATCAAAAAACTAGATAACTAGATATAAGCAGGAGGAAACCAAATACAGAGAATAGGAATGTGTATAGGAAATGCTACAGGGACTTGTTGAAAAAAATCATAGGCTGAAGGCAAGGAACGGTAGGAGCAGAAACAGTCGAAGAATTAGAATGAACTCTCCAAATTGCAAAACAGTGATAACGCACAGGCAGCTGCATTTCAATTCAAAGTCCAATTAAAAAATAGAAAAGCACGATGAAAGGGCGAGTGAGGGCTGTGGGTAATGAAATTAAAACAAAAGAATAAAAGAATGCCGGGCTGATCTGCAGTGTGTAGATAGCCCCAGTTCATGCAGTAATACCCAGGTTTGTGTCCTGCAGACCTGATTCTCTTATGTTATACAGTTATGCTGCACTTAACCGGTCACACAGCACGTTAATACCTGAACCAAAACTACTGTTCAGGTTCTAATTCTCCACACAGAGGAACATTTCAGGAATGTACTTTTTATTTATAAGAAGGGGAAGACTTCGGGTTTTGTACACTGTGGTAGAATGATTAGCACAGCAAGGTCAGCGGAGGCCAGATCAGGTCATGGCAGGGAGGCATCCTGATAGTGTACCTCCTCAGTCAGGCAGCTCACTGAGGAGGAGGTGTGCAGCTGGAGGAGGCACAGGCAGCAGGAGAAGCAGAGGGTGGGAGCTGCACTTCACAGGCAGCAGGCAGACTAAGGACCCCCTCCTGGTTGCAGTTATTGTGTTTGGATACCAAGATGAGAGCTGAGCTAAGTGTAATGGTGTTACGCTTGAGGGCTACTGATCTTTTGCTTTCAGCCTTTGTTACCATTTTTATTGTTGTGTGTTTTTTTTTTCTTGTTTGTCCAGCAGTTCACATAAAGTGTGCATTGTTGACATGGGACACTACACACTCGTGCTCCCCCCCTATCCTGTCACGCAAGGAAATGACATGTAGGGTTATGGCTAATGATGCAGTAACTTGGTGTCAGTATCCATGTCCCTCCTGAACTATCTATGGCTATTCTATACTGTGAAAAAAATGCAAATATGCCTGCCTGTCCAGAAGGCAGAAAGTAGCCAATGGGAAACCTGTGCATTAGTTACTATGTTGAAAATTACATGTCAACTGGCCTTTGTTTAGACCTCTAAACAGAAAATGGCCTTGTTCAGAAAAGCCATTTGAAATAGTTCTCCCCTGAAAAGGACCAATTTGTTATTATTATTATTATTATTAATTCAAACATCATCCAAAAGGTGATTATAGTTAGTCTATATGCATTGTCTGTAGATTTCAGAACAGTCTATACATTTTAGGATGTTGAAAATTCTTTAAAATTAATCTATTTTATAATATTTATAATAATTTATAATAACTCAGATAAATAAGAAAAACAATTTATTAATCAACAGTTAACTGAATTGTTTTGAAAAAGCTAATTGTTGTAAAAAACAACAAATATCTATAATCATTTTAAACATTATAAATTTGTACTTTAAAGCTGTTTACAACAGATCTCATAACAGCTTGTTAACAACAATCAGTAGCTTTATAGCAGCCAAAAAAAGCATCATTTAACTGCAGGAAAATTAAGTCTGCCAAATTGGCACGTCCACAATGTCAATTCAAGAAGACGAGATGGCTTTCAAAATCACAGTCATGAATGTGGTGCTCATCAGATGAGAACCAGACTTTTTTTTGTTTGGCTGTGTGCTTTGAATACAAAGTGATCAGTATAATTGTGTGTTACAAAATTATTTATTGTATAATAGCATATTTTTCTTTATGCTTGCTGTACAAATGTAACTATAACCACATCACTACAATGTAGCAAGTATGCGGGGAAAAACTGAACACATTTTCCTAACACATCTGTTTCTGAACATCTTGCTTACATCTACTGTTTATGCAGCTACAGTGATTTTCCAAACCCAGCATTGTGTTTATCGGTAGAATAAACGTTTAAGTAGATAAAACAGGGGCAAGTAGATACTTTTCAATACAATATTTGTCTGTTACAATAACAATAACATTGGGCCGCTGATATTTAGACGTTTTTGTATTATATTTATGTATGTCAATATTTAAGGTAAAAATCGGTAACCATACTAAATACACACAGCATTAAACCACATTTTCACAAATATAACACCCATAAAAAAGCATTTTCATAAAAAACAATAATTACCATTTATTATAAGTGTGAATTTAACAACTGTGTTGCTGCAGTATGTATTTTATTTAAAATTGTATTTTCTTTTCTTCTATTTTCTTTCTTTTTATTTATCTTTAATTGCATATTCACCTATAATTATCTTCTTAATTAGTATATTAGTATATTTATTTTCACAGGCTACGTGAGTATAATGCCAAAGTGAAGTTCATACACGGCAAATTTTAATCCATTGCATGTGCAAAACATATATAGATAATTGAGCAGGTGTCTGCAAAGAGAGACATCTGTTAGAGAGAGGAAGAAGGATAAACCTGAACTCAAATAGATGATTTCAAACAAACACGCAGATGGAAAGCTAGATGGATCATTGCAAGAGGCCATGGAAGATCAACAGGGCCTGTTCAGCTGGAGCCAAAAAACATGGCTTTGGAGAAGGGAATGAGAAACACCTGGAAACATCTAATGACAGTGATTCTTTTTTGTTGACAAAAAACTAGGATTTTAAATAAAAGTATATGTTCTGCTCTTAACAATTAAAGCTTTTAACTCAGCAGACAGCAAAAACAACAGCGCCCAAAAAGAGCAGAGACAGAAATTACACCTCTGCATAGAAACCTTCTTAAGAAACGTCTATACAAAGGTTACATATCCACCTTCTATATTATCTTGTTAATTATACTTCAAAGTATTAATTATACTTATGAATGGATCCCAAACCACACAGAGGAAAAGCAGACAAACTGACAATGAATTTACGATTAAAATAAAGTATGTACAAAGTTCCACAAAATAAGAAAACGTTTCCTAAAAATTTAAACAAAATCTAAATAATTATATGGAACTAATACAATTATTCATTTAGCAGATGCTTTTATTTAAAGCAGCATACAACATTTCACGTGTGCTACAATGAACTGGTACAGGATGTCTTGCTCTGGAACACACCTGGTGGCTAGCCTAGGATTCAAACATAGAGACTTCTGTATACCAACCTGATGTTCTACCCATTGTACCACCAGGGCACGAGTTTTTCAAACATTTATTTTTCAGTGTCTATTTCCGTACATATTGCGAGATTTTGTATATCAGTAATCAATTTTCACTCCTGTATTATTGCTAACAATTTAATGCATCCAAGTCACTATTTCTTCTTTTTATTATGCATTTATAAATTCTTTTTTAACCTTTTTGTTTTGAAATATGTATCCTCGCTCTCATACTACTCTGATAATATTGATGTTATATTACATCCACTAGTTGTTACATAGTTGCAACTTCAGTAATATCTTTACATGATGTAGTAACTGGCCTACCTAGCTGAGCTGACAGATATTGAGAACATTAAATGTTTCATTACATTAACATTACGTGTAATTAATGTATCTGTTAGTGTAGTCCTGCCCCTGTGTAGTTATGTTCTGTGGTGTGTGCACAATTTTGAGTGTTAATTGGCCACCACAGATGTAGCACATGGTTGCTAGTGTCACCTCCCCTGGCGACGAGCTTTAAGAAGACTTGAGTCTGGGTGTTTACGGCATCACTGTGAATAAAGAGCGACTGTTTCAGCTTCATAAGTGCTGCCACTGTCTCCACTAACATCGATCAGAAGGTCTTGGTTACAATGTAAGTTTAATTGTATGTAAAAAAAAGTATTGTATAACTTGCATGAACATAATGCACAGGGAGCCCGTGCTAATTGTACAACTGCATACCGTATGCATTAAATTCATGAAAATATGGTACATGGTTTTAAATGGAGGTAAGTGTGTTCATGCAACAGGTGGCAGAACAGAATCAAAGGAACGTGTAAACAGAAGCAAACATCTACACAGGATCAGGCTCCAGCTATTTCTCTGTCAAGCCTTGTCAGACTGGCACCGTGTCCTCTCCCTGATTAGCAAATTCTTTATTAGGCCAAGATGTGACTTTCAGCAGGGCATCAATACCATTGTGAGGGCAGACAAAGGGGATCAAAGAGGCCCTTGTGAGGCCAGCAGTCCCACTTTATTAGCCAGAGTGTGTCTGCAGGAGCCAGAGCAGCCAGCGCTGGGCCCATTAATGCCACACACTGGGCCTGCTGTGTTCACATTGCCTACCCCCTCAGCCCAAAAGGCCCCGCAGCGTCCTGCTGCGTGGAGCTCCACTTAAGGAGCTTGTTCTCAGGGAGACGGAGCATTGATTGCAGCCGTTGTGAGGAGCGGACGGTTGTCTGTGCAGTTCAACCGCGCCCCCAACACAGCCCCTGGCCCTTAGTGGCACTGATGCTTGGTGGAGCAGATATTTCAGCAGATTGTAGGCTGGGCGCTGGTCGGAAGGACAGGAGGTGACCTAACACAAAGGGCTTTTCACAGGTGCCACTGGTGCCAGGCTCTGAGTGTTAAGCCACCCCTAGCACAGCCCCCCCTGCCCCAGCCCCCCCCTCAACTGCTTGTGATGCTTAATGCTCCAAGACGATGACAGCAACCCAGACAAAACTAGGCTTGTGCCTTTGCCCTCAGCCTAAGAAGGTATTCCCTGAATACGCCGCTTAAAAAATGAACCATTTGTTTATTCACTCTGGGACATCATAATTATTTACAAGTTCCTTGCACAGACATAATTTATTACACACTTTGCCAAACAGAACTTCTTTTTTTTTTCCGGAGCTGATCTTGCTGTTTCAGCACCATGGACAGCTATTTTAAACCACATTCACCCTCTCTGGAGAATATCTCACTATGGGAACAGGAGACAGGAGGAAAACCAGCACTCCTGCCATAAGCTCCCATCCCTGAGTCTGATTCCAATAAGTGTCCCGGACATCCCGTGCCCAGCTATTACAAATCGGTGTAATCACTTCTCCTGAGAGGCCAGGCCCTGATGGAAGGATGGGCTCGCTGCCTGCTGTGGCCATGTTGCCAGGCTCAGTTACTAATCCCTTACACCTGCGCTTGTTAGCTGCAGGTGTGCCTGAGATGTGCCTCACAGTGCCTGGGTTTGACAGTCCCCAGACCAGCACACAGACTCGCAGCCTCTATCTGCTCTCATGCCTCAGGGAAACCTACAACTAAAGGGCTGCTGTTCCAATTAAATTCTTTGTAGTGAAAGCCTTGTAAAATAAACCAACCTTATAATGGCCAATACAAAATGTACTATTCAAAATTCTACCAAATTGTATTTTTTTATGTAGATTGGTCAAATTCTGTCTAGTGAAATTTCTTCAACCACATGCCTTTCAGAAGTAGTACCACTTGCAAGCCAAATCACAGGTATACATTTCATTTATAGTAAGAAGAAGGAAAGCACTTACATAGCATTTTTTTATTTATTTACATTTAAGCATTTATTTTCCTATAGTAATTCACCGGGACTAATGTATTTTGGATACATCCTATTAGATTATATGTAACGTCTAGCGGACTAAATTTTGTTTATGAATTTTCAAAGAGACGGGTTGTTGACAAGTTATCACGGTGTAAGTGAAATACATCACACCAAGCTGTGTGATCAAATAAAAATAATCAACTTTAGAGTACAAAAGACCTCGTCACAGCACCCCAGCATGGATTATTGTTTTATAACCACCACCCTCATTGTGGTTTCCTTTACTAATAAATTAAGTACTATAGAGAGTGATATTCTAACAGAATGCAGTGATCATCCTTACTGAACATAATGTGTTCAGGTCCTCATTATTACACTTTTACAGGAAGGTAGCAGATTACTGAGATATCCTTTGAAGCTCAGAGGTGCCAACACTAGCATATTAAGTAGAATTTTAAATCACGTATGCACTTTTATTTTTACTGAAAACAACTAAGATTACCTTGTGAAAAAAACTGAAGTTGATGCAGACCTACAGCAATAGTAACATTGTATTTTCGGGTTCAGAACCTACAAACGGAAGCCGATGATGCTTTAAATACATCACAGAAACTGAGATATAAATATAGCTTATATAGCATAGTAAGCACCAAGTTTTCACACACAAACAATTTTATTATGTTCAAGCACAACAGAAATTGCATGTAACATCAATTATTCCTTTCCCAGTAATAGCAGTATCGACTGAGCAGCCTTTTATGTTAGATTCCTGCAGTTTTATTATATTAAAGGTGTCATCATGTAATGCTTTTGATCTGCAGAAATGACTTC
Source organism: Chitala chitala (assembly GCA_025773905.1). Classification (NCBI taxonomy): domain Eukaryota; kingdom Metazoa; phylum Chordata; class Actinopteri; order Osteoglossiformes; family Notopteridae; genus Chitala; species Chitala chitala. The sequence goes on from JABJVR010001193.1 coordinate 10,123, forward strand.
TCTTCTTTCTGATGTGCCTACTTAAATTATCTATCCCTCAGAACTAATTTTTTAGTGAAATCTTTAGGAGGAGCGCATATCATGCTGTGGTTAAATCTAATTGCGTACTGGAATAGATATTTTTTGATGCCAACTTATAAGTTTGTTTTGTAAAGAAAAATAAGTAACTTAGTTTGGTCCCTGAATATAAATATGTTTTTTTTTAATAAAGTAAATATAGAGCAGTTTTTTTTTGTGCAGTTATGGGATCATGCTAAGACTGCAGTTCGTGTTTTTCTCCTTGGTGTTCTTTGACCACACCTTAATGTTTACGGTCTAATGTTTATTAAATGTCTTAATTACTCTGTTTCATTTGCATTTAGAGGGTATGGAGGCTTTGCTACTGTAGTCAAATTGTCTAAAACAGGTTTCAACATTTGTTTTGAGAAAAAATTTAATCCAAGCTGCAAAGTCCCCATGTTCATTGAGACAGACATTTATGTTGTGTGAAACTAGACTGAATTTAAGGCAGACTTGTTACCAGCTACTGGTGCACAGAACTTTGTCACAGGTACTGGTGAGGTGAGGGTGCATAAAACTCATAGCATCAGAGGTACTGGTAGGGTGGAGGTGCACAGAATTTATAGCATCAGAAATAATGGTCAGGTGGAGGTGCTCCTCATGTAGGAAAGACCTTTCTGTGCTTCTGGCCAGCTCCGATAGGCTCCTCCTCACCTTCTCCAGGCCCACCTTCGTCGGTCTCCACTGGTCCAGCACAGGCCTCTCTTATCAAATTTTACAATAAGATTCTGGTCATGACCAGGCTAACCTAATCAAATGGACTGAGAAGCCTGACTAAAGCCCAAACACTGAGAGAGTTGCACTTGTTTTCGCCCGGGGAAAGCGATCTCAAAGCAGCTCGTCACGTTCTCCCAGACACGTCTTTTCCTCATGTGTTTTGTATCTCAGGAATTAGATTATTTGGCGTGGAGTCAGTGACTTTAGATATTACAACTTGTTTCCTCTGGGCAGCTGTCCTCTTGCCTGACACTGAGCTTGACATTCCCTGCCAGGAAGATGTCTAATTTACCAGTTTATCACCACAAACATTTGAAAAAAAAGAAAAAAAAAACCGGTGTGCATTGTACTGTATAAAATTTGTAGCAGATACTGCTTATCGATGTCAAGTAACATAAACACAGATAGCATTCCTAACCAACATTTTTAAACAAGTGTTAAGAATAAACAGTGCACACTTTTAGAAAACTTATTATATAACGAGTAACTCATTATATGTGGCATAAGTGTATGTGCAGACTTGGTCAGTTTAAACCTAAGTATTTCAGCAAAGAGATAAACATATCAATACTATGTGACACTAAAAATAACCAATAACTACTGGTACATATTATTAAATGGATGAAGTTGGCTATAAAGTGGATTTAAAAAATTACAAGCAAAAACCCCAGTAATGGCTTTGGGTTGTGAAGATTAAAAATAGGAAATTGTGTTTCAAATTGTGGGCAACCTATGGAAAGCATACATTTGGACAAAGGGAGTTACTGTATGGTTTCATGTATAAAAAAGAAAAGCTCTCCATGGAGTGAACATCAATTTCAGATCTAGAGATTCAAAATTAAAACCGCGACTGCAATTAGAATTGAGCTGGAAATAATGAAAACCTTCAAAACTCAAAAGCACAAGAATTAAACACAAAGAAAAATCATCAGATCACATGAATCACACTTCCACCTAAATGAGCTGACTCATGATCACTTTGAATATCTGAAAATCACTTTTTAAAAACCCCTACCAGACAATTATTACCAGTAATGATTAGCATTTTTATTAAAAGAGTTGTGAAATATGAATAGGTGTTTTAGGAGGCATTTCCCCCATTCTCACCTCTTAACTGCATCATTAAAATAATCATTCTAACTTTAGGTCGCTTCACCTGGTCTCTCCGATGCCAGTCAGGGTGCTAATTAAAATGTATTCCAAACTATCTGCAGGACTCCGGCACTGCTGACCTAAACAATCAATAAACCAAGTAAACATGTCATAAAGAGCCGCTCTAGGAAAATCACTTGAGATCTTAACTTTAAAAAATGATTAAAGTTCACATTCCTACATATAAATTCTGGATGTTTCAGCCAGTGTAATTCACTTGGTTTTGGAAACGTTTTTTAAACAGCGCTGAAATGTGTGCTGTACTTCCTCTGCGTTGTCCTGTGTTAAACATGTCTACACATTTGCACATGACTTCTAGGTCACTCCAACAGAATTCCGGACTGTGAACACTGAATCGGCACCACATGCCGCCAGCATGTGTGTGACGTCACGTCTTTGTATACTGACAGCGAGTGAGACTCGTATTCCTAGCAATTGTATTTTCACCCGTCCGATATTGACTACATTGGCCTGCAATTGAATGTGGTACGTGCCGCCCAGTGAATGATAAAAATGTCTGAAACATTTAAAATGGCGCTGAGAACAATAATCATTTGTAGTTGTACAAAAGAAAACGGTGATATAGAAAACAAAGCAAGATGAAGTCATGAATTTGACGGTATGCTGAACCACGGCAGAGAGCAGCACCAGTTTCTAGGAGTGAGGTATATCACAGTTCATCAAGACCTGTTCTTCAGTGGTCTGATTTAAGGTTAAAGTTATACACAAACCTAAAAACAAAACAACAGCAAAGTCTGAAGTAAACGCTGTGGTGAAGAGGAAACCAGCACTTAAATTCTGCCCATTTATTCTAATTTAGTTTGGCATCCACAAATATTTTTTACACTGCATCTTCTACTTGACCAACACTTCTATTAGTAACATGTAAGCAGATACCATGAAATCTAAATTTCCTCTTCATGTTTATGGCTACTTCTGTCAAGAAACCAAAATGTCTTCAGTATTGTTATGGTAGCGATGTAATGAAGGTGTGTTCAATACTGGATACAAGTGCAGATTGGTAAAGCCCCTTAATTACACAGATTGCAATAAGGATTAGAAATTTTGGAAATAATGAAAACTAAGAATCCTAGAACTAATCCTAACCAGGAGTAGTATAATGTACAAAATAGGTTAACCTCAATTCATAATCAATGACTGAGCTACCTTCTGGAAAACAAAAAGAGCTCTAAATGCCACCAGAACTTTATAGAACATAAGAATTAGGAAAAAGACCAAAACAACAATAACAATAAGAAAAGTCCAAAACAACCATGCAATTGGTTACTCTAACCTGCAGCTAGGGCACTGCATATTAATGGTAATTAGCAGCTCCTTCCCCTAGCCAGGCATTGTCCCATAACAATAATCAGAGGCAGTGCACCCCCCCAAAACCTCAGTCTTCAGTCAGAGCACTGGCCCATAACAGTAATCAGAGGCAGTGCCCCCCCCAAAACCTCAGTCTTCAGTCAGAACACTGGCCCATAAAAGTAACCAGAGGCCCTGCCCTGCCCCCCCCCCACACACACACACAAGTCAGGGACCTGATCCCTCGGCACAGTCCCATAACAAATACAACACAAAGTGGTTTTTGTAGCTTTATTTGCCAATACACGAAAATTGTAAATACATGTGAACAGTAATCAAGTAAAAATCAGTAAAAGAAAATTACCATAAATGTTGAAATCAAAGACACAATTATACAAAACATGACAGCTGTTTAATCACAACTGACAGTAATTAGGGCTGGTATCCAATTGCTGTCAATGCCACACTGGCCAATTTTACAGTGAGGTGTATTAGAGATTCTACCATTTTGATCTTAACTGTCACATCCATAATGCAACCATGACTGTCAGGTAAACTGGTAATAAATAAGGATAGTAGCTTCTTTCAGCACCCACTACTAACCTTCACACCCCCCCCCCCTCCCCACGACCGCCCCTTACATAACAATTTTATAGCCTTTTATAGAGGTTTTTTAAAAATATACAAATGTCACACAATTTCTCAAACTATTTGCTTTGTAAAATATTTCTATAGCTTTGTTTAAAAAGATAATTGCCCAGAGAAATTAACTTGAAGGCTATTCTTTTTTATTTATTTCTGTCCCTGTTTTATTTATTACCTGTTTACAATGCAGATTGCTGGAGTTTAAGAGAAAATAAATACGAGAAAGGAAGAACAGGTCCACAGAGGTTCCATGACTTTTACACTCAGAAGCCCCAGTGACTAAAGAAATTGTTTACTCAGCTGTAAACAAATTAGCACACACAAACCAAGACATCAGCGTTAATGTTGTGTATTGGTGAGCATCTATCCATTGTTTTCACAGCCTTTTTCGTTTTTTCCAGCTTTAGTACCAGGCCAGCCAACTGTTGTTCAGCCAAGAACTCCAGCAAACATTTGGAAATGCTAAAAACCCAAACAGCTGAAAAAAAAAAAAAAAAACAGGTGATGCCTCTTTTTACAGTCCCTTGTGTACAAAGCTTGTTGAAATCACCAAGGCAGACTGCAGCACAATGCAATAGACATATGAATAGATAAAGCGTAGCGAATTCCCTCCGGCAGGTAGATAAGACGTAATAACATGAATGTATAAGAATGAAGGGCAGTTCAACTGAGATGATGAGCGTAGCTGTTGAAAAGCCTTTTATTTATTAAGTGTCAATGCCAGGGTTTCTTCACAATGAGACTCTTAGCTGCACTGCGGGCCAGTTAACGTTACACATTGTCTATAACTGCATTACGTATATATGTTCCGCACGACTAAGACACTTTATACAAAAAGATTCTCATTCCGTACATTTATAGATAAGCCATTTAGTTTTTATAGCGCAAAGATAATGTTAGGAGGTTCGGCTTCATAAACTGAGAAAATAAGATTTATTAGCAGTGGTTCCGTGATAGAAAGCAATATTCAAATATGGAGCGTTTATCCATAATATTTCTGCAAAGCGATGTGCCACGTTCAGGAATAGCGCTCTTCCGCCGTGTGATCACGTTTTCCGCACAAACTGAATAAGGCTCCCAGGATGGCAGATGTGCGTAGCTGTGATGAATGAAAACCGGTATGCGCGAAGCGTTGCAGCCGCAACATTTGAGCACCGTCTTAAAACCTAATAGACTGAGAAGTTTACTAAATTGAGCAGCGCTTGTCACATGTCTGGCATTTGAATCGGCGCGCGTGCCATTCTCGCGGGCACATGCAGCCATTTGTCTGGTAGGAGAGCGGCTCTTCATTCACTTTTACTGCTCGTTTAGTCCTAACGTGATGAAATGTGAATGCGAAAATGAACTATTATCCAGATCACATGCAATAACGGCGTATCCATAACATATATATTTCCAGACTCTGCTGAAGAATGTATTTTTCTTCAAAGCATATATACAAATTGTATGATCCTACCCATTATTATTATATTATTATTATTATTATTAGGATTACAATGAGAATTTACATACTGGAAATTATGCATTAGTGTTGACTATTTGCTATCTCTAGCCGTTAAATTAACATCCCAAAAGTAGCTTGTATCATTTTTATATTAATAATAACTTTCTGAGGTTCCAATGCAGTGAATGTAATAACGTACCAAGCTGTGAAGTGTTCGTAATGTAAATATCCCCTGAAAGTCAGTCCACCCACACAACCCAGCTGAATGTATATAAACATGTACTTATCTACTCAAAATTGTGGCTGTGGCCCATTTCTAAAGCATTAGTGCAACAACAAAGGCTGGAGAGTACTGGACAGCTCTAAACCAAGCATGTGTATTAACAGCACATGTACTGACAGCATGTGCAATAACACGCACGCCACACGCATGGTCTCACAGATGTAAAGTAATTGCTATTTCACAAACCATAAAAAAACACTGTCAGAAAGTTAAAAATGTGGAAAAATTAAAATAATCAGAATACCAAAGTCTACACTGAGGAATAATCACAATTCTAACCACACTTACAGAAGACAGACTTGTGGCTATGACAAAGCAGCTTATTTTTTTTTTTTTAGGTACTTTGTCAGTCTTCAGTCCTGGATTCTTATGCAAAACTACCAATAAACATGGCAGTAAGGCAACAGAGAAGTCATTTCACATGATAAGCATAAACAAAATCTCAATTTTCCAGATGCTAGTAGGACGAAAATAACATCTGTGACACACAAAGGTATTAACTAATTACTGTAACATGTCAGACAAGTTTGATCTCATTAAAATACTTTATAATTAGAAACACTGTATGCTATAATGCGTCTGTTAGGGACAAATGGAACTCCATGTATTTATTTGAACATCAATGATGTTCCGTGCTTATGGAGTAGAAACCACAAATATATTCTTCATCATCTAACTGCTACACCCTCAGACTGAAGACCAATATCACTGGCTGTGATTAATATACAATATTTCATTCAAAGAGCAAGAATATACAAGATCTCCAGTGAACTTGATTTAATAATGTTTATACCCACATAAATAAATTCACAAGAAAATATCATTTTTGCAGACTGGCTTCAAACCAACATTTTGGTGCTTAGTGAAAGAGATTATTAATTTATTTAAAATTCTTAGCATATTTCAAGTTATCAGGTGTTATGTCCTTTTCAGAGCATCTCCTACCATTTGAGGATGTGAAAGCACCTGGCTGTAATATGCCTTCTGGTTGAAGTCTTCAGCACAGTGCAACACTTAGCAGTAGCCATGAAGAGTCAGCGGCTGTTGATGCCTACTCTTCTACCTCCATTTCCAAAGCTTTCATCCTGACATTACACAACCATCCTGTGAGCGCGTGCACACATGTTGCAAGATAAAGGCTCCGTTAGGCACCTGTGTCGATGTGAGAAACGCTGCTGTTTGAACACCAGCAGGGAGTGTAGCTTGTCAGACATTGTTCTGCTGCTAAAACTCATATTTCAGTCTGCTACATTCAGTGGGTTTGTCACCATTTGTATTTTTGCTGAATATCTCTGTAAAAGCAACCTGAGTGAGGTGAGGGCACTTGGTAATACACAGGGTTTTTGTTGCTTGTCTGAAATGAGATGATGGCCTGAGTGCGAAATGTACTGGAGCTGAAGCCGTACATAAATTATTTAAATGGCCGGCCCCATTGTGTTCACCATCTGTTTTCTCTTTATTTAACTATTCTGTTATTTCAGCAGTGATCAGAACGGTCCTTTTTTGTGCAGAAGTTTCATTGAGTAAGAATGAATTGCTGACTGGATAAGTTAATGCAGGCCAGGAAAATCCATGAAGAATGAGGGGTAAACTAGGGCTTTATAAGCCTGAGACTGACAGAAAGTAGAGTTTTAACTTTACATGAACACTACCTGGCAATAGTTGCATCACCTCAACTTCTTTTCATTTAATTTTACTTAGCTACTTAGTCAAACTAATTGGATTGTTTAATCCTTTACATGTAAATTAATTTCATTCCCTTTTAGCCTTTATTAGTTAAATGTTTGGTAGCTGTCCAGCTTCATTAGAATTAGGGAATTTTACTTACAGCCTTACAGCTAACTTGTCAATTTCATCCTTGAGTACCCATAAGAAAAAGAAATTACTGAAAACATCTTTAACAGACATAAAGGATCTTTGGGATTATGTCTCAGACATTGTTTGAGTTCACATACCAGTCTTAGTTTAGACATTTCAAAGTATGATCAGTTCATCACCTTTATGATGCATACAATGTTGTAATGACACTTCCGAGCATGAACAACAGATACAATCTCTTTACAATTAATGTGTTCAAACACACAGATCTTTGTATCATATCCTGCACATTGGTTTTTGCCTAGTGTTCCGCTCTGTTGCTAAGCATTTGGAAGCTTTACACACCCATTTAGGCACTGTAATTTAAAATCACAAGACCCAAAGAATCACGGACCAGCAAGAAACTTCTGTGTAAGTGTTCTGCCTTCAGGGAACTGACAACATTGTAACAGAAGTTGGTTCAAATGACACCAGATGTTTCAGTGAGAAAGAGGGAAGGAACACCTGATGCTATTAGCAAGACCAAATTGTGTATGAATACTACTGAATGCCCCTTCCCATGTCTGAGTTACTGTCCCTCCCCTGTCCCACAACTTTGGTACAGGTGGAGATGGCACCGTGTGGAGCCCCAGGCCTGTCTCTTGTGTTCACTCATGCTCCCACTGACCGGTCTGAAGAGCAGGCCCGGCCATCGATCGGGCTCCCCAGCTACAGTGCTGAATAGACACAGGCAGTAAGCTTTGCTGGTCGATTCTGCTCTTTCATCTGAGGAAGCTGTTATGACTTATTGAAATGTTACCTCAGAGTAAACAACACCTTTTGTTAAGTGTGATATTTGGAACCTTTCAACCATAAAAATCTTACTAGTTCAGTTTAATTTTTACTTTAGCAATATGGTAAAATGTGATTTTAAAAAGCAAGCAGACATCAATTTTCCTTAAAAATTGCTATTGTTATTATCATGAGATCGGTGGGATTGCTGAGCACTCAAACACAAGCATGTCAGAACTTGAACTTCTGCCAAACCCACAACACAAGAATTGTGAAGCAATAACATTACGCATTAAGACCCCTTACTATTATTATTATTATTATTATTATTATTATTAGTAGTAGTAGTAGTAGTAGTAGCAGTAATTATTATTATTATGAAAAATAAACAAATGATGATAATTTCTATTATTATTATTATTCAATAAGAATAATGACCATCATTTGTTTATTTTTTTTTATAATTTATTGGATTATTGTTGTTGCTGTTGTAGTTGTTTTCGTGAATGTTTGGTATACCTAAGCACTCTGCTTTCATATCATATTCTTTAAGCTCTGAATGCAGGCAGAGTAGACTTCAGCACACGCCATCAGAGCAGACATATATAGTTTCATTTGATATATCACCCATTTCTACAGCAGTGGGGTTCAAGTCTATTATACTGTCAAACAGATTATGAATACATTTCAGATTACTCTTCACAAATGGGACTGAACTCTAGAGTGCTTTCATTTATTAAAATGGCAGGTGTCAAAACTCTTGTTAAGGGAGTATTTATCAGTTAAAAGTTAATTTAAAAGAGTATGAGCAGCACCTAATGAACAGTAGTCCGGATGCTTTTTATAAGTAATGTAAGTAATGGAGAGTGGCTTTCCCAGAAGCAGTGTGTGTATTTACACTCTGTCTCCTGTAAATACCCAAACATATAACAAATCACAGTGAGCACATCTTAAGCAGTAATGTGGCATAGCCTATGAATTTTCTTGTCCTAAGACCTAAAGAGTAGTTTATTCAATTTCAGTGATGTAGATGTGCTGTACTGCGTATCTACATCTGCTCTTCCACCATGGGCACACACACACACACACACACATACACACACACATACACACACAAGAATTTTATTACAACTTTGTGAACAAATTTGAGTCTGGATCTGAACAGAAATAATAAACTTTATAACATATTGAGTATTTCACTGTAAATGTAAATATTTTCCACTTAATTTTGGTTTTGAGGAATTAATTTGTAGTTGAAGTTGGTACTGGTTTAGATTCTAAGTTAACAGAAGAGAATCTTACAATATTT
>JABJVR010001194.1:0-19628 GCA_025773905.1 Chitala chitala
TCTGGGATGGGCTCCAGGTTTCCCCGTGACCCTCACCAGGAATAAGTGGTTAAGATAATGGATGGATGGATGGATGGATGCTTTGCTCGACAACAAAACTATTTGACTATTACAATGATCATTCACAAAAAACCGAATACAGCGGTGTAAGGCCTTACTTTTGGGCAGTAGATTTTGTTGATTTAGCAGACGCCTTTGTCCAAAGCAGCTTATAAATTAAGTTTTACAATGAAATTATTTCTTTGCATTTAACCCATCCCTTGGGGGGAGCCTGGGTAGCCATTATTCAGAGCTCAGCTAATGCCTTGATCAAGGACACCCCTGTGGATGGGGTGGGATTTGAACTAAGCAACTTCTGTATCACAGCAAGATGTTTGACCCATTGAGCCACTGGCTGGCATCAGACCAGTGTTCCTGACTGGAACACGCTGTCAGTTTTTCCTTGTGAGGTACTGCAAGCCATTCTTCATTGAGGTAATGCTGAACCACATGACCTAGGGTTAAAGTAGCCTGCACATGCTCTGTGTGTGTTGGGTCCATGTTATGCATTCTGCAAGCACCCTTGGAGCTCTAACCTGGCAGATGCCAGACACACACAGTCCTTTGCACTCCAAAGTGAAGTGCAGAATGTATGCAAGTCAACAGAACGATTAAGGCAGAGTTGAAATAAACCACTTCAGAGGTAAACGTGAGGGCCTGGATGTGCCATCAAGCCTCACATTATGGGATGGAATTGCACAGCAGTCTGAGCAAGTCCAGAGTCCTTTTAATTCAGCTGTCCTCTTAGCAGAGGTGATAGTTAACAAGAATGCCACCTTCAGTGATTGCGCACTTCAGGTCGACAGGTTCTGGCGACTCAAGCTGAGCGTTCCTCAGGGCTCTTAAAACCTTTTCAGAATGCCACACGCCAAGGGGTTCTGCTCTCCGAAGCACGCTCCTCGTTGAGGAATTGCTCGACAGTGAGAACTCTGCCAGAAATTAACCTGGACGTGCCCGCTTGGCTGGCCCATTGAGCCGACACAAACCGGCGACTCGTTAGAGGGACTTTCACCTCTGTGAGGAGCTTTTACACAAACAACAGAAAAACTGTAGGGCAAATTAATCTCGCACGTCGCAAATATGTGGGCTTTGTCCTGGAGTGCCATTCCTGATGAGAGTGGGGTCTTGCATGCAAAGATGCAGGTGTGCCACAGACGTAAAAAAAAAAAAAAAAAAACAGCAAGCAGCACAGCAACCGCAGTTGCCTTGGTGACAATGGAGCTTAGAGCCTATTGGCCTGCCAGGTCATGTGAACCAAATGCCTTAAACCCCATTGGATTCACTACTTACTTTTTTTTCCCCCCAAAGCACCTGTTGATGCAGGGAAGGGTGTCGATACTGATAAGGTACAAACTGTTACACAATTTGTGAAAGGACTTCTGGGAGATTCTGTGTACCTACTGTAGTACATCAATACAATAGTGAGCAGACAGAATCAAAAGTAATAAAAGCCAAATGTTATAAAAAACTCAGCAATGCCCAAGAGGCATGAGTTAAAAAAAATACAGCAGAAAGTGTCTAAAGAGATCCTTGTACAACTTACGGTGCTTCTACACATGAAAAAGTTAATAAAAACATAAAAGACCAGGCTGCGGTCCTTTACACATACTCGGGAACCAAGATGCTAGAGAACCCCCTCCAAAAAAGTGTGCAGAGATAAAATCTCTGTTTATGCTGCATTGAAAAGGTACATTTGGGAAATGGTGATCACCAACAAACACTGGAATGTCACAGCAGCCAATTCAATTAATAGGTAAAACCTATATTACGGCTGTTATACTGCGTACGTTTCACACAATGAAATCTTGATTTAGTGTGTCTGACAATTCAACTTCCAGCGTGTGCTGGCTGTCTTGTGTGCATCACGTTGTAGTGATCTGAATCATCTGGGATTTCATAAGTAAGATCTTACACAGAAAAACAACATAAGTATATAAACACAAGAATATGAATGTCAATAACACTGATAACTGCAAGTGGAACAATCTAAAAAATGGATTTGAAAAATATATTGAGACAATATATAAATAATCACAAACCTAATATAAGCTTAATTCCCAAGGCAGGCTGAAATCATTTTTTTGTGATTGCATATGAAGATAATAACAGCAAGTACCAGTGACATGAATTTTTCCAGATCACACAAATTTAATGCAATCCTCCCCACATCTATTGTATAACGGAAGTCACTAATGTGTAGACTGGGCAGACGATATGAAAAATTCAGCCGCATGCTTCGAACAATTCATATCAGATAGGGTACTAACATTTGTAATACAAGCTGTTTTCTGGCACACTAGAATTCATTTAATCACTCACTTCAATTTAAAAAAGTCATAATATGAGGTAGAGGAGTTTATTGTCACATATTGTAGCTTATTAAATCATTTTCATAGCTTTTCTTTGTACAATATCCTAAGTTCGCAAAAAAATTAACCATTGGCCAAAATCATGCAGAACTGTACCATGTTCTCAGCCACCCCAGGGGAAGCAAAATTTGTGTGAATTTCTCATACAGTAATCCTGACATGTAACAAACATTTGGGTGGAATTGACCATGCGTGTAATTCTCTGTTATGCCAGGCAGAATTTCACAGTTTCTGGTTGACATTCACATAAGCAGAACACACAAAGTCCACACACAGGTTTTTTACACAGTGCCGAGTGCCAGATTCGAATCGACAACCATGCAGGCGTGCAGTGGCCATATCACGACATGTCTACCCACAGAGGCTACACAGCGCAATGCAAATATGATGCCAGAGTTCAGTGCAAGTAAAGCAGAAAAATGTGGACCCTTCTCCAGCTTGTTGCATTTATTTAAATGTGTGTGTGAGTGCACCGTTTGCCCTTACGAGCCCCGTCCGGCGTCCTGACACTGGACAGATAAAGGACAAGTTTAAAAGATTTGGACAGCCCGTGAAGAGGTCCCTCGTCGCAGAATCGCTTGCTGAGCAGCTGATCGCTTTCGCCCTGCCCGGCTGTGCGCTGACAAAACGGCTCCTGACAGAGGCCCCTCTTGACGTCGCAACGTCGAAACGCACACGAGTGCTTCGGCTGGCGGCTGACGAGGGGCACAGTGCGAGGAGCTGAGGAGAAGGGCGGAGGGGCGGGAGCAGTCTAGCTCAGCTTGTCAAAACATCGGAGATCTTCTGATAGCTCTTTAGAACGCATCTTCACAGCACTACCACCAGTGTGATAGGGTTAGGCCTTAATGTTTCATGCCATTTGTGTAATGCTGGAAGAAACAAACAAGAGAAAGCAGAGAAAGTTCACCTGAGATGGCTCTTATTTCAGCCCTGTGCACATGAAAGAGATGCCTTTACTTTCAGCTTGTTATAGAAGTTGACAGGTAGACCTTTCTAACCTGTGTTCATTTGTCTTTAACAACACTGTTGAATGATGATGATTAATTATCATTGTAGTGAAAATATTCATTAATTATCTAGCTGCTTATTATGAACAGGGTCACAGGTGCCCTGGAGCCTAGCCCAGGTGGCTCAGGGCACTTCTCAGTGTACACTCTACACAAAGTGCAAATCCATCCCAGAATGATAATAATTATTAATACCAAAGTAGTACACTCTAGTCCCCCTAAGCTCTAACTGGAACAAAAAACAGCTGTGAGGAAATCATTGTAAAATAACCAATGTAGTCAAAGGGTCGATTGACACTAATGTCCAGCAAAGTTTTATTTCCTACATCAAAAAAATAGTTTTTATACATTTCCTAAAGGGCACTTCAAAAAAGAACTGACCTTGACTGTGTTTTTCAGACCCTTCTGAGGGCAACTGAACAGCTTAAAAGAAATATTATTTGCTTGACAAAACCAGAATTGGTCACTTGTTCAGTTGCTGGGGTTTGCAAAACAAGTGGTTAAAGGTCGCCACGAGCTCATTTCGAACATTCCTAGCTGATCATAAATCAACCCACACCCACAAAACATTTATAATATAATATGCAGAGGGATGATTAATGAGAGAGGTATAAAAATGTGACCGTGTGATTCCCTGAGACACCTGTGTGGACATCACCCTGACTGACTGCCCTCGCGTACCTCATCCTTTCATCATTTTTTCTTTGTCTGTGCTCCTCTGTGTACGGGGGGTACTGTGATAATGCAATCATATTTGTGTTTGTCCGTTCAGGAGAATTGAAGCATTGTGTGTGAACACACACACACACACACAAAACAACACAGGGGTAATTTAAGGAGCCAATACACCTGAGCCATATGTTGTTGTGTTTCTGGATGAGTAGAAAAAACCAACATCTGCAAAGGGGGACATGGGTGGAGGTGGAGCCAAAATCCAGTCGACCACCCCTGAGGCAGAGCGACTCCCTCCTGAGGTACGACTGCATTCCACTGAGCGTTAAAATTGTTGTATTTATTTATTATTGCTTAAATAAAGTTTAAGTTCTGGCCACGGGAGAACTCCTGAAATTCACATTTGATATTCCGCCTTGACATTTCTTTACACAAAAATAAAATAAAACAGAAACGGAATGAAATAAAATGAAGCGTGTGCACAACATTATTACACTGCATTCACGCGGCATTCTGGAGTAGGAATAGGAATAATTCTCCAGGAATCCCTGACCGTGGTCCTTGATCAAATTTCAGCATCTCTCTCTGTAAGCATAGCAAATCCTCGCACTCGTTCTCCGAACAAGTACGTGATGTATACACAACAGGCCCTGCTCAGAATGCACAAAGTTTACCAATTAACAGAACATATTGCAGTTGTAAACGTGTCAGTAAATTTTATAACGCTTATTTAGCATGCTTATACTTATATGCCAATAGCTTTAAAAGTAAGCAGCAATCAATACTCAGCTATTTTTCCCCAAGAACACATGAGGTTCATTAAACCATATAGCATACTCCACACTTACAGTTGTATAATGGCTTTGTTTTTTTCTTTGTTGCCCAGAGGGGTTTGGGCAGCCAGTTGACCTTTGACCCCCAGGGCTTTTATTTTCTGTCCGCTTACCTTCTTTGCTGCTTTCCTGTATGATGCCTTTTCCCTTCTGTATTCCATTATATTCCAGGTCGCTGGGTGGCCATGGCGACTGAATCTCACCATCGTTTGCACTTCCTGAGAAAGGGGTGACCTCTCACCTCTGGCTCCTTGATGAGTGTATTACAGCACAGCACGAAGGAGCCACAGGGTAGAACAGAAAAATTGCTGGAAAGATTGTGACACTTCCATGGAAAATCAATGGTACGGAGATGCCCTCCATCGACCGGATGTATCTCAACTGCTACCACGACTGAACACGAACACTACCTCAGGATTCAAACCACAAGACACCCTGGCTAAACATCCTCTCACCCCAGGGTCTGCAATCAGGTGCCATGATATCAGAAGACAGAACATATGACCCTGGAGAAGTATCTTCCCTAATGGCAAATTAACAAATGTACTTCACCTGTCTACTGCAGCACTAACACGCTGTTAATCAGTGTCCTGCTACATACACATTTCTGTGAAATATTTACGCTGTTCTCTTTTGGCCGTGCTTAGCATACAAGGTTTAACTGTATCGTTCGGTCTATCGTCTGTTCACGATTGCATTTGCATTTATTACATTTTATTAATGCGTACAGTTAAAACACTAAAGCACTTCAACAGACATGTTACATATGGAAAATAAAAATAATCTTGAATATTCAATGTCATTATGTATAGATATAACTGTGTCTTAATGGATTGCCGACATGTTTGTTAACTGCCTAGGGGCAATTTTGTTGTGAAAAGTGTTATGTGAATGTAATTTGAATTGAAATTAAATTTTAACTTTTCTCTTATCCATTGACATTTCATACTCATATTTATTTTGCAGAATTAACAACTTCTTTATCAGCATTACACATTCCTCGGCTTTTTAACAGTAACAGAGTTTTTAGATGTGAGGAATTTTGTTTTTTTTTTTTTCAATAGTCCACAAATCTCTGCTTTTTATGATGAAACACTGTGTAGTACTCCCTCCTAGCTGCTGGAATTAACTTGTAATTTATTTCAACGTAGGACTGTCTTGTAACTCGCAATGCTTTAAAAATAATTTGAAGGAGACAGTTTAATTATGGCTCCGTGCCAGCTCCATGTTGAAACATCTGACCTCGTTTAGGGTCCCTCATCCAACATCATTGTGATGTGTTTGTTTCTTAAAACTTTTTGATGTAAAATTTTATGTTACCCTTTGACAATATGAGATTTTTGAATTTAAACAAGTTTTATAAAACAAATTTTAGAAAGCAGTTACCTTTGTAGATACCTTGTTGCTGTGTACAATGGTATAAAACAAATTTTTATTGTTTTGATATGTCTGGGGTTGAAGAACATACAAAGTTGAATGTGATCATAAAACCAAAGTAAAAAATGAAACAAAATACTTCTCTCTTCTTTTAAATCTCAGTAAAACACTTTTATCCTTTCACAAAGCTTTCTTATCACATATCCCATATATCAACCTTAAAATGCTACTTCAAACTTTCTCTTTTAAAAATAGTTACGTGTTAGATGTCTCCAGACTATTAAGGCCTATTTCCAGTTGTTCACAATCAGCAATCACTAATACCATCATCTCAACAGTTTAATAACACGTATTGAATGTACTTTTCAAGTAACCATTTAATACATGCACTAAAACGTATACAACATTATACACTATGGACATATACAAACATTGCAGGTCATATTAGGCTATTGAGAAGAACATTTCTTTCCAGATCTTTCCAGCTAAGTTCAAGTTTCAATTTTGGTTGTAGGTTATGGTGTTTGCGTGTGTGTCTGTGTGACTGCCTGCATGTGTCTGTTGGGAGGGAGGGGGCCGGTCACTGGTTACGTTGCTGACCAGTTCAGAACTGGCAATCGGTGGCTCTCGCATGGTAGAATCACACAGCTGCCAATCTGGCCCTCACCAGGACTCACTCCCTGCAGTGCCTCAGGATGGAAAAGAATCCCAGGAGTCTGGCTTTATCTCGGAGAAGGAGAGACTTTGTTTAAACTGCTTTAAAGAGAGGGGGGGTGAGGAGGGTATTGGGTGATCTGCCCACTGATTTTGGCCACAAATAAAGAAATTTGTTTCTCCATTAGTTTCCTTTCTTCTAACAGAGGTACTGCTCCACTCAACTACTAAATGGTTATGGACTCAAAATGACAACTTTGCGAGCAAAGAGGCAAACTGGGACTGACTTTAATTTCTTTATAGACAAAATGTACTCAACTCACAGCACCTTGGGGTATCCAATCATGGCACTGAACAGAAAGAGGAATTCTCTTTTCTTGTCTTTACACCCTGATGGCTTCAGAGTAATTGGATAAGTCAAAGTAAATTGCAAGCACATGCAACCTAACAACCAGAGGGATACAAGTTCAAAAGGACTGTTTAAAAAAATAAAAAAACCTTACAGATGCAATAGTACAGGGAAATTCTCACAGAGTCACATTTTAATTTAAGCTTTTGTATTGTCAAGCTAAGATATAACTGCCTAGTTATTAACTGCATTAATATGTATTCCTGCTGTATTCTTCGAGCTCACAGAATGGTTGAGTACTGATGAAATTGCAAGAGAGTTACACTGACCGTACAATACTCACAGGTAATGCCACAAAGCAAGTGTCTTCTCCCGATGAAGGGGTAGAAAAGTGAGTGTAGTAGTTAATGAGTAAGAAAGTGTAGCTTTACAAGTGCAGTAAACTGGGGATTGTATACCTCACTGGTTATTTGGTGTCTGGTGGCTCAATGGGTAGAACATCAGACTGGGATCCAGAAGTCCAGCCATCCATTTTCCTATACTGCTTGTCCAATTCAGGGTCACAGGAAGCCTGGAACCCATCCCAGGAGAAACAGGGCACAGGGCAGGAGACACCCAGGATGGGGTGCCAACCCACCGTAGGGCACACACACTATGGGCAATTTGGAGACACCAATCAACTTAACCAGCATGTCTTTGGGGTGTGGGATGAAACTGGAGAACCTAGAGAACACCCACCAAACACAAGGAGAACATGCAAACTCCACACACAGACCCAAGGCAGGAGGCGAACCACAGGCCTGGAGGTGCGAGGCGCCAGTGCTAACCACCACACCGGATCCAGAAGTCTCCTGGCTCAACTCCCAGCCCAGCCACCAGTTGTGTCCTTAAACAAAACACTAAGCACTGGCTTATTGAAACGCGTATGTGAAATGTTGTAAGTTGCTTTGGATAAAAGCGTTTGCTAAATGAATGATAATTATTTACTTTATCATTTTATAAGATTGCAAGCAGGGGGGTTGGAGTAAACTCCATTCCGTTTGTAGTAGGAATTCATATTCATAAGAATTATTCAAGTTTGATTTACTGCTGCTGTTAGTGTCAGTACGGTGTACGTGCAACACAAAATGCTACTATGACGACACTGCTAATGTGCTTTGGAAGCTGGTAATAATGCATGATAATGTCATCACTGTGAATATATTAGGATATTCCATAACAGAGCCAGAACTAAAACTTATTTGAGGGCTGATTTATTTATAGATATATTCATTGATTGACTACAGCTGGAAAAAAAAAGTTAGTGTTTCTTGTCTGTGTCATTTTTTCCCTTCTCCTGCTTGAGTAAGTATTGACTGAAATGAAAAGAAATCAATAAAATATAATGGAGACGGCTATTTCTGTCTGTAATCCTCTAACTAAAACAGTAAACACATTGGAAACAATGGAAATAGGCAAAGATCAGTTGGGTTCTCACACACATAGCACAACACACATATTTCCACTTTTAATGTATACTCAGAGAGACAAAGTACAGCAATAAAACAGGGATTGTTCAGGTTGTGACATGGGACAGCAGGATTCAGAGTTTAAACACCACAAAGCTTATAATCACCCATTTCCCCAGGCATCTGTTCCTCCGATCGGGTCCGCAGAAGCCTGACCAATCAGTTTAACTGCAGTATTGATCCAGATGCTTGCAGTGACCTAACCTGATGTGTCAAATAAATGGAACTTCAGTGGTCAATTACATTTTACATTTTAAATTCACATTTTATTCATTTAGAAAACGTCTTTTTCCAAAGCAACTTACAATGAATAAGACTACACATCCATGTCACGAATGAGGTCAGACAGTATCAGAGAGTCTAACTAAGAGTAAGTGCTGCCCTATAGTCAAAGTGCACACGATTAAGTCAAGCAATTGTCACAGAAGTTAGACAAATACAGGGAAATATATAAACATATAAAATGTAAGTCTTGTATAAACTACAAAAACATGTACACACAAACAGCCTTGCAACAATGGAGTAAAAGGAAGCAGAAATGATAAGTTCTGAGGTGCTCCCTGAAGAGATGTGTCTTCAGTTGCTTTTGGAATGTGGACAGGGACGATGAAGTCCTCAAGGCAAGAGGAAGCTCATTCCACCATATAGGCGCCAGAGATGAGAAGAGCCTAGGTTTACCAGTCTTTAGGAGGGGTGCAAGTCTCTTCCCATTAGCAGACCGCAGAGAACAGGAGGGGACATAGCTCTTGATACGGGACCAGAGGTAACCTGGAGCAGTCCCATTGATAGACTTGTACATAAGCATCAGGGTCTTGTATTTGATGTGTGCCTGGACCGGAAGCCAATGTAGCAAGAGGAGCAGGGGAGTGATATGCGTCCGTTTGGGAACATTGAAGGCGAAACGTGTCACTGCATTCTGGATCCTTTGGAGAGGATACGTAGCATAGGCTGGGAGGCCAGCCAGGAGTGAATTGCAATAGTGCAATCTTGAGATGATTAATGCTTGGACCAGGAGCTGAGTTGAGTATTCTGCGAGACATGGTTTGATCTTTCTGATGTTGCAGAGGGCAAATCTGCAAGACCAGTACCCACAGCATGCACGTTTGACCCCATTAACACAAGGGCGTGTGAAACTTAGCACTTAGCAAAATGGATCATGCTGTAGAAAGTTAATGAGACATTAAGTCATATGGCATTGTTATAATTTCCCATTGTTTTACTGTTTAATAAAAATCGATAAGCATTGTGCAGTTACCCAATAACTGGGCACCAAGGGATTTTTTTGTGTTAGTTGATTTTATGGAGGGGAGGTTGCACAGTTTTATTTATTTCCATATAGTGCTCTGAGTTAAGGAACAGGGTTGTGTGTAGTCATCCATTCACACATTATCAAATATAGCAAAGTCGTTGCCTTGACTAACAAGAAGTATGTCTTGTTCACTTTATTGTGATCTATTTCAGCTTTCGCGCTCAGGAGATGTTCTGATGAAGTATGCAGTATGTTTTGATCCTGCGAGTAACCCATAGTGGAAATTATGTGTTAATGAAGGCATTTGTGCTTCAACTAATTGTATTGTTACAGACACTGTGTCTGAGCAGGGAGATTGTGTCTTAACATGCGGCCGTGATTCACACTGTGCTTTGGAGTCTGTTGTCTTTGATGGAAACGATTCGTAAAATGAAAACGCAAGCTGAGGAGTGTTTTACAGCCAGAGCTAACAAATGAGGACAGCCTCTTAAACCTGTGGATAAAAAACCGCATCCAGCACAGAGGAACTCTGCAGATAATCATGTGAACACACGTTGTGACAAGTTCAGCAAAAGTTCAGATTTTACATTATTCTTCCTCATGCCGTTTATTTTTTCATTGTCATCCATATTGGGTATTTATTCATTATAATATTTATCTATTAATTGTAATGCTATTTGTTATTAGCTAAGTAACTGCTCTGTTTGTCTATAATGCGTGTTGTGTTTGTTGCTGGTCTGGTGAATATTCTGTGTGGAGTTCTATAGTTTTCTTGTTTTTAACAATGACAAACTTCTACTACTACTAAAACTAGTACTACTAAAACTACTAGAACGTAGTTCTAGTAGTTTTAGTAGTAGTAGAAGTTTATATCTCTTGTCCTTGCATTTTCTACTGTAAGAAGTCAATTTCCTTGAAAAGAACAGAATACTCCAGTTATTTTCGAGGAAATTGACTTCTTATAGTAGAAAATGCAAGGACAAGAGATATATTCACTTTTCCCTCTTGTAATGGATATGAAATATTTACGGAATTGCTGTTTCTGTTACAAACATTGTCAGTAGTATTAAAAAAAAGTCCACTATACCAAATAGTAATATAGACTATATGTCCCTGGATATTGCATAAAAAATGTGATGGTTTTTATGTAACATGTAACATGATTTTTTTGTTCACCATATACAACTTTCCACACGTATGAATAAGTCAAGTCGAAGTTTATTTATGAAGCATTTAAAACAACCAAGGTTACCCAAGGGGCTTTACACAGAATAAGACATTAAACAAATAACATACATCCCAACACAGCAATAGGTGTGACAGTCCTACGTTTCACTTTAAAACGAGCAAGGTCTGAGATGGCCTGAATTTCAGGAGGAAATCACTTCCATAGTTTAGGTGCCGTGGCCCTAAATGAGTGTGTGTGTGTGTGTGTGTATATATATATATATATATATATATATATATACACACACACAACTGCTGAATGAGACCCTCGGGGCTGTTTACCTCCGTACCTGGACATCTGATGGCGGGCGGCTCTCTTCAACCTCACCTGCGCTTTGCCAAGAGTGGCAGAGAAGGCAACATGTGCAGGTGTGATTCTCTTTTCGGGTAATGGCTTCATGGATAACAGGAACACCCTGTGTTAAAATTACAGATGACACACCTTTGTCTTGAAGGACATCACTCTGTTTGATTGACTATGCTACTACAAGCCCTGTAAGAATAATTGGCAATGACACCAGAGTCCCGCTCTTTATCCATCTTACATTTTTGTCTCAGAATTTCAATTTATCGCCCTCTGCACCTTAAACAGTCGCAGAATGAAAACTGAACTGGTGCTAGCTATCCGATTGGCTGTCGCCAGGTTTTGTAATTGTCACATGACTGCCGCTGATTACACCACTTCTCAGGGTCTTGCCATTATAAAATTCCCTCTCGTTCTCCCAAAGACCATTTTTAGAAGGCATCGGTCTCCTCGTTCTGAACCACTGTCATCGAAATTGGCTTTCGAAAAGCACACGATTCAATCCAATGATCTGAACAGAAATGTCTATAGTATATGAAGTATTTATTACCGTGTAGGGTAATTCGCTTATCCAGAGATACCCATCTTAGGTGAAGAAGGCTGCAATGCTCACGGCAAACGGAACGGCACTGAAACAGCTCTGCGCTTCGCAAACCCAATCATAGCAGAAGTATGAAGAGACAATCATTAAACACGCGAGTGCCGACGTGAGACGCAAGTGCGCTGACCCCACCTGAACTTCAGCCGTGCAACAGAGTGTGGCAACCTGTGGGTAAGGTCACATGCTCGTTGGTGAGCTTCAACAGGCGGTACTGCGGTCAATGCCCATTAACAAGCGTATTTGTGAAACCCATCCCCGCTGTTCTCGCGTGGCTAAACCCATTCCTAATGGCTGTCTCCATGCCTCTCCTGGTACCGTTTTTTGCAAACGGCTAAACGTGCCACTTGCAACATTTCAGTAATTGGCACAGCGAGTTAACAAACAACCAGCGTAGAACATATTGACAAATGAAACACACTTGTAGTATAAATGGCTGATGTCTAGAGACCAGGAAGTGGTCTAATTAAGAAGGAATATGGTCCTTAATAGCCATAAAATATGGCTGCTTTGTGGGTTTTTTTCTCTTGGTAAATTTTGTATGCATTGCCATGTGAGTTTGTCTTGAATCAGACACAAATAAGGACATAATAAATTTAGAACTCCTCCTGGGGAAAGAAGACATACCAAGCCATGGCATCGTTCCCTCTTTGCTTATTTCAGCTGGTTAAAACGATTAATGTATAAAATAAACATTGTTCCCTGGAGGAAGGAAACTCTGACAGCTTGTTTAAGTAACTCGCAGTCATATTTTAGTCAGAAATAAAGCAGAAAGTTCAGTGCATTTCATTTTCAAAGACCTACAACACGAGCCCTTTCTTGTGACTGCTTTTGCGCCTTGTTTTCACTGAAGTCCAAGAATTAGCTTCAATCAAATGCAATCGTTCAAAGTATACATGCGGTGGAAGCATAGGGTATTTTACAGGAATTCATGTTGCAGAATGTGACATTTTTACACATAATCAGCACATTTAGACATTTATAGACTCGGTTTGGAAACGGCACTGTGAGAAAAGAAATATATTGCCATGCTTAGTACTGCAGCTAATAAGTGGACTTACTCCTTCAAGGTGACTATTTTCCTGTTTTTTTTTAAACAGCACACTTACTTCCCCTTTGTGAAATACTGAATAACAACAAAAAAAACAACAAAAAAGAAAATAAAAAGCTTTCCTTTCAATGCCTAAAACCTTTTTCAAACCTTGTTATGATTACAGAACAGGTAAATTAATTACACAATAAAACATCTTAAAGCAGTTTATTACCATCAACAAAGCATTTACCAACTTCTGCTGTACACACTTAAGGACACTTGGATGCGATGAACCAGGGGATGTTTAGCTGAGTAGAGATGCTGGCCAGGGAGAGATGCCATGCGAGAAAAGGTGCCAGACGGGAAGAGGTGCCAGGCAGGAAGAGTTGCCATGCTGGAAGATGGATGCATGAAGACAATGAACCTCAGCAAACAAAAGGAACAAACAGAAGGGAAGGCAGATGAGATGCAATGGAGGAAAAGGTAGAATTAAGCAAGTGTTCGTGTCTACTCAAGAATGGCTTCGGACCACAGATATGGTGAACATCTCAAAGAGGATAGGTTGATAACCTTGCAGTGAAAGAGAGGAACTGTATGGTTTAAAGAGGGTACCTTTGGTTATGAATAGATATGAGGCACCTGTGGATGGAATCAGTCAGGCCACGATAGCTTGGTGACTGTGATAAGGCTGACAGACTTACTGATCGAGTTATTGCGTGAGGTGGGTATTACTGTCTGATGGATATTACTCTCCTTACTTCTCAGATCTATTTAATAACCTTCTGAAGTACAATGACACAGGTAGCTACAGGTAACCTAGTAATACTTACCTTTATGTGGTGATCAATGAAAAGATCTTCTAAGAGATTTTCAACTCCAGCTACAACATTGTCACTTGCTGTATAAACAGCTGAAGAGAAAAGAAAATATGATTACCCAGATAAATTGTCTCAAAAAAAATACACTAACCAGATAAGTGCCGAGATGTGCCGATTGCATTGACCAGCTATCGGTCAATGGTTAAAAATAAGGCCATATTCATCCATTAAGCTTGAACATGGTACACATGCTAACTACGCAGCTACAGAAACGTCTGCTCTGCGGAAATCTTTTTACACTTGTGAAAACGTTACATATGCATTTTACAAATGCTGCTCTGCAAATTTTCACAAGTAGGATCTACTGTTAGAAATTTCAGCACCACCAATTTGAATGCTGTCATATACAAAAAAAAAATATGCTTCATTTTACAAATTTTTGAATTTTTTGTTATTTTGATAATAAAGATGGACAGTTCTTATGTACACAGAACTCCCCAAACAATCACCTAATGGCTTTGATATCTGCATCAAAATCCCTTTAAAGAAATAATTGACTATCACTATCAGCTTAAAATGTCCTTACTGGAAATCACTAAAATAAATTTGCGGTTAGATTACTTTTATGTAACTATCCAATGACTGATGGTGCAGCTGAAGACTGTTTCAAAAACACATTTATATTTTGCTACACATTAGTAATTTCATACAAGGATGGTTCAAATGCTTAGATGTTTAATAAGTGTGCCACAAGCAGGAAATTGCCTTTCAGTATGTACACCATAACGTTTATGAATTTTCAATGACTGCAAACAGTACTATTCCAAAGAAAATCACTAAATATTTTTTCATTTATTTAGATTCTGTGTTCATTGACTAAGCAATGGTTACCATTCTTATTTATGAACATCAATGTTGCTTTCTTAATCAACATAATAATAATTGTTCAGGTTAATTTTCTACTTTATTGGTTATTGTTTTCTTGCCATCCTAAAAATTGCAGCCTTTTGTATTTTCAGAGGCAGATTGTGAGAGTTCAGTAATTCACAGTTATTTAAGATTTTACTATAGAACTGATTAGCTTTACTAACACAGATGAGACCCTTGAGGTGTGTAAAATAGCACAAAAATTAATGATGAACGACTATATCTCTACAAGAACAATATATTGGACAATAGCATATTATGCTAAGCATACAGAAATGGCTTTAAAGAACAGATGAAATTGGTTTTGCACCCAGAGACCAGTGAAATTAGACGTATCTCCTATTTTACATTTTACAGTTCAGAGATGAAGAGGTAAGAGCTGTGTTCATTCTCTACTCAATACCAGAGCCAAACTAGCACACACTTGCTGCCTTTCACTGAGCTGTGAGTTCCCTGAGATTGAAATAAGTTTGCAGCACAGTCCACGTGATGCAAATGCGTCTAATTCAAAACAGCGGATCCACGTGTAATTCATAAAGTTACTAGTATGCTACGCCCTTCCCATAATGCAAGGGGAAAGCGCAATTTGTCAGTGATTCTCTAAGTAATACAACAGGAATAGAAGTTACAATAAACAGCAGCATTAACTATTTTTAAAGCACTCAAGGTAGCTATTCTTTTAGTGATAAATACATGCTATTGTAGGGGCACCTGGGGATTCATTTTAACAGCACCTCAACCCCTGTGACTCATGACGTCTTAGAGAAGGTGCGAAACCGAGGTGCATACATCAGCGTACACCTTGACATGGCGTCGCAGTACGCGTACTCCGTGGGGATGAGACCGCAGGGCCGAATTAATGCCATGTGATCAATGAGTGCCGCCTCATTCACTGTATCAAGGACACAGTGCCAGCAGTTCATTAATCTTGACTTGGGGGAATTACCACAAGGAATGGGCCACTCTCGCCTTTCTCGGAGAAGGGAAAGAAACAACAAAGGAGTGCTGCGTGGGTGCTGCATGGCTGCTTCACTTTAACCTCGATTAAAGCAGCTACAGCCGGACTACCGTCCTGACCACTGAGCTCAGGAAAACAGGAGAGGATAGGGGGGTGAGCGGAGGAGCAGAGGTAAGAGAAGGAAAGGGATGTGAGAGAAGAGGGGGAGAGATTGAGAGAGGAGAGAAGAGTGAGAGGAGAGAGAGGAAAGGAGATTGAGAGGAGAGGGGAGGAGGGGAAAGTGAGAGGAGAGGAGGAGACAAGAGAGAAAAGAGAGGTGAGAGGAGGAGGGGAGGTGAAGGGAAAAAAGAGAGGAAAAAAGAGATGAGAGCAGGGGAGAGGAGGGACAGGAGAGAAGGGAAGGGGAGAAAAGAGGGGAGGAGAGAGAGGAAAGGGTAGTGAGAGGAGAGGAGATGAGGGGAGAAGAGAGGGGAGGACAGGAGAAAGAGAGGAAAGGGGAGGGAGAAGAGAGGGGAGGACAGGAGAAAGAGAGGAAAGGGAAGGGAGAGGAGGGGAGGACAGGAAAAAGAGAGGAAAGGGAAGGGGGGGGCAGGAGATAAGCCAATGCTCTATGTCAGGGGTGTGGAAGAATGCTTAAATCAGTTAACATGAGTTATTTCACAACATACTGTTGTATAAACCCTGGATGCATTTTAGTTTTTTATGAAGTATTCCAATAAAGCTGGAGGGTGCCATGTTTTTGATGTTCACCTGTCCTTTTGACAATAAACTGAGGAAAACCATTTCTTTAATGGTGAATACATGGGGATGTTTGATACAGTTTATATATAATCTCTAGTCCTTGTGTTTTAGAGTTCTTGAATAATTTTTGAATTGTGCCACTTAATTGGCTTTTAAATCAGCAATTTAAAAATATTACCAATATACGACTTAATCATAAGCTTGTGGAAGTTTCAGAGAAACTGCAAATCTTTGGAAGACACTAATTTGGGTAGATGCACCATATTTCTAGTAGTTCCTGCCTTAGCGCCACACTAAAACACAGGAAAGACAGATGTGTGATATCGCTGGTACTAACTTCTTAAACATCATTACGTTTTATTGCAATTCACACATTGACCTTTGCAGCTGTGGCGTTCCTCTCTCATGGCGGATCCGTCATTTACACGCTTGGAGTCACAGGATAACACAACCCCCCCCCCCCCCACAGCACAATATATTCCGTGAATGCACGCAATCGTCCACAGAGACACCTGAGAGGAGGAAGGAACAATGCAAGGAAAGTCCCCAACGAGCTATACATCATTATGGTGCTCCCGGATCACCAGGACGTGTTGCAGGTGCACTGTAACGATAAGGAGAAAAGCCAGGGTTAGACAGAAGAGCTGAATTTCTAATTGCACTGAGGTCATTAGCTTATATGCAGTGCAAGAACAAGAAAACTGTTAACAGATACCTATTAATCACTAATATATTTCAGCTTTGTCCTGGTGTAATGGATTTATCTACCCCGAAGCCATTTTTAATATCATGGCGCTCTACCTGCAATACATCATTCTACGCGAATTGCACATTCTTTGTGAGTAACAATATTTTTAATACATTACAATGAATAATCTTCATCAGGCTATTGAACTTGACTTCCTAGGTGATTAAACAGGAGCTGGAAAATGTAGTGTAATTAAGCTTTCGAGACAAACCGTGGGACTTAAAAATTTTGCGTAATTGTGTCTTCTATGGAAGTTTGTATAACAGTCACTGAGCAGGTGTCAGTGGATGCAACAAATATTCTTCTAAGGGCACAAGGGTGCCAGACAGGTAATAAAGTACATTAATGTTTAATGCCAATGGCCCCGTAACCCAAGGCAGTATTTATTCACTAAAGCAACATAATCTCCAAACTGCTTTCTGTGACCTCATCTGTTTAATGGTATCACCAACATAGTTTGGCTTGCAGTTGGTGTTAAGCTTAGGAAGCAGTAGGGGACATGGCTGTAAGTGAAAAATCGCTCACTGGGTGTGCCTCACGGCACCTTCTTGCATCCCAGCATGCAGCATCTTTGCGTTCCACTTAACGTTCTCCACCTGCGGTCCAGGTTTCATATTCATTTGTTGCACCATCTGGAAGCCAGCAGCTCCTTCAGTGGATGGTCTATCGTGCCGAAAGTGGAACAGCTGTTCATCTGCCGGACTGTCACAGCGCGAAGGCAAGCCAGTACGCATCGATGAATGCTGTCCTCTCTTCATGTTGCCATTCCAGCTCGCCTCCCAAACCGCAAAGGGACAGCAGGTATGAAAATCACCTGCCTTTCTCCGGAATTAGCATAGTGCCAGGCTGCCATTCAAATGATTGTAGTGTAGCAGATGCCACAAATATTTTTAGCGAGACCATGCAATTATTCATAGTTATTAAAGTACGCAGTACATTGTCAAGCAAGGTGTGTGTTATATTTTGTACAAAGAAGAAGAAAACAGTAATTGCTGTAGAGTTTAACCCTCATAAACTTAATATGAGCTGATTTATTTAAGCATAATGTTGTAAGTAATACTGCTTTTGTATACCACCTGTTTTGTATGTTACCTGGGAAAATCACAGATGGAAACTTAATCTTAATCTTAATCACATGATTCAGAAAAAGGAGCTCAAGCCACCGGTACGTCTGTGTTCTCCCAAGGCCCAGGCCATCCACAGCGGTGTGGACACCTCTGTAGA
This sequence comes from Chitala chitala, assembly GCA_025773905.1. Taxonomy (NCBI): domain Eukaryota; kingdom Metazoa; phylum Chordata; class Actinopteri; order Osteoglossiformes; family Notopteridae; genus Chitala; species Chitala chitala. The sequence continues at coordinate 18,636 of JABJVR010001194.1, forward strand.
ATATTCTTTCCTTTGCATTGTTTTACTTACTGTATGTTTGTCATGGTCAATTCTGCTCACTGAATTAGAAAGGGAAAATCTGTTATGTATTACAGTTCTCAAACCCAAGGGCATAAAACCCATTATAAAACTGTGTGTGTTTGCTTGTGTGTGTGTGTGGTCATACCTGAGTGTATGCATGCATGAGAACGAGGGAGAGATTGTGTTGCTTTGTGTTATTTATTTGATTCAATATATGAAATGATTAGTGCTGTTGCCACACACTTCCAGGGTTGTGGGTTTGAATCTGGCTCTCGGCTGTGTGTGACACCTGTGTGGAGGCTGATGGTTCTCCCTGGTCCTGTGTGGGTTTCCTCTGGGTTCTTTGGATTTCTCCCACAGCCCCAAAGACATCCTGGTTAGGTGGATTGGACACCTTTAAATTGCCCTTTGTTTGAGAGTATGTGCGTGTGTTTGTGTGCATTATAGGGTGCCTGCTAAAAACTCTGGGTCACCCATGACCCTGTAAAACATAATCTGATGGATAAGGATGGATGGATAGAAAATATTAGCAGCAAAAACCAAGCCACATTCAATTACAAATGCATTTATTTACCTTCAAATTTGTAAGGTTTTGTTTTGTAAGACAATGTAATATACTTCTAATTTCTGTTTCTGGACATATTAAAATTTTTTAATCAATATCAGGTGAGGGTAAAACCAGATGTTAATGAACAGCAATTGTTACCAGTAGTTCACGAACACCATATGTTGCTGATATTGCCGAAGTACAAGTGACTGTAAAATTCCAGGATTCCTTATCTCTTACATTACAATAAAACCTAAAGAACGCAGACATTTACATATACAAATTTTCGCAAGCAAGAGCTTTGCAAGAACACAGGGAAGTCCAGCCCCTCTGCAGACCCCAAAAATGAACCCTAGCTCCAGCTCCTCTCCTGGTCCTAACCCTAACCCTAGCTCCAGCCCCTCTCCTGGTCCTAACCCTAACCC
>JABJVR010001195.1:0-19628 GCA_025773905.1 Chitala chitala
GTTGGCAGAAGCCTGTACAATTGTCTTTACTTTCCCCCAATACAACAAACCCCCCCCATCCTTTTTTTTTTTTTTTTTTTTTTTTTATTTGCAAACATTTCATGTTTGGCTTCAATTGCTTCATATATCCCCTGGGCGTCTCCTGCCATGAGTAAGGAAACTAGGACACCCAGAGAAGGAATAATCTTAGCAGTAAGAACGTTCGCATTCCAGGCTGCCAATCCTTAATGCAAATGCGTATTAAAGTACGAGCGACAATTTTTAGCCCAGTTACAAAACGTAATCGGAACTGGGTGGGCGATGCGATGCATTTAACTGAAAGCACATGGAACCGAATCGGCCTCAAGGAAATCTGGTGACAACAAGAGATGTGCATGAGCCTCCTCAGGGCCGCTGGTGGTGCAGCGGTTAAGCCAGCACTCCCAAAGCGTCCTGTCCAGGCCCATGTGGAATCGAGCACGACTTTGCCGCTCTGAGCCCGGTTTCCACATCACATGGGCCGTTTACAAGCGAGGTTAATCTCCCTGGCTCAGATGCCACTTCACAGAGACTGGTGGCGGCACTTCAACAGGCAGATGCCAGGTAATGCTGAAAAAGAGGCCTGACAATGCCCCCCCCCCAACAAGCTATGGGTAATTTGGGCAAACATCCAGCTCAGCAAGCAGGCAGATTTAAAGAGTGCAACGAAACCTGGTAGGAAATGCCTGTAGGAGCACTGGCATGCCCGCCCTTTGGCACACAGTGCCAATACCCGTGGCAACATCTGTACTCAAGCTCAGTCTTTAATATTGTTTCTGCTTTTTTCTTCCTCCCATGTCCACTTTCCTTGTGTGTACAGGTTCAGGCAATAATGTTTCTCTACCTTTTCAAGACATGCACACCCACCCTGCCACCACATCTCTGGGGTGTTTTAGGGGTATTGGTGGCTAAGCACAGCTACACATGTCCAAAGCTTTTTTTTTTTTTTTTTATAAATCAACATGTGGCAGTAATCAAGATCCAGTACAGTAAGACCCCAAAACATTTACCCCTCCTAATAATTTTTTTTTTTTTTAATCATGTTACCATGGATATACAAGTGAAATGGACTTTCACTTGTATATCCATGGTAAATCTCACTACAAGCAGTCCAGTGGTATTGAAACCTGAAGGGTGATTCAGGTAATTGAGTCAAACTGAAACAGTTTGATTTATAAATGCACAATACTGTCAAGTTCAACACTTTTTGTAAGCCTTTGCATCTCATCATTGAAATAATTAGGTTTCTGAATCAGTCTCACTCAGAATTCAATCTGTCCACTTGCTAGAATGTTTGCTTCACCATATACTCAGCTTGGCAATTAGTTATACATTTAAAAAAATAAATAAATAAAAAAGGGGAAAACTTTTTATGACAAAGGCATGAGAAACATTTAACCCACTTTATGATTGAATAAAAGTTGCAGTAATCAGCTGTCTTCCTGAAAAGGCTCTTTAACTAAGCAAACATAAAACAACCCTTTGTGCCAATTTCACTGACCTGCCTATGGCTACAGAGAAGACCAGAAATGTTTATACAGTAGAACATTGAAGTGTCAGCACATCTTTTGAAGCAGAAGATTAAGGGGGCCTTCACTTGTTTTTCCATTTCTTAGTCGACATCAAGCACAAAATGCCTTCAAGAATTACTGTTAAGTAATGTACTGACAGCACACTGGAACTGAGCATGCTTTTAGGTGGCTGAACATCTGCTGAAATTAACGATGCTAATCATTTACAACAAAGAAAATCATTGTGCAAGGAACCAAGTGGAATGCTATACTTTTAATATTACGGTAGACTCTTGAGTACATGCAAAAATGTACAATAGCTTTATTATCTATTATTGTTACAGTACATAAATCAATTACACCCAGAACGTGTCACCAATAACGAGATCATTGCATGGAAAAGTCTTGTTCTAGAAATTTAAGCAGCGATTGAAAAACATGTTCGATACACTTTACTTTGTTCCCATTGCAAATCCAGTTCACATTTGATGCTGGCATCTTTGAACGAATTTGTTTTAAATAATTGCAGTGCAGTCATTTAAATGCCTTTACAATACTTAATAAGCAACATTAGAAAAAAACTAATTGCCTTTTTACTCATTCGTTTGATTACAGAAGTTGTACAGACATTAAGCTTAAAAAAAAAAAAAAAAAGAAAGCTGCTTAAAAGGCTGACATTAACTACATGTTTGAAGCCATACACAGAGCCCATGCAGTCACCTACATGTCTGCTTCCATACTGAATTCCTTCTGTAACCTTTAAGTACTCAAACAGATTAAGAGGATGGATGAAACAGCCAAAACAAAATAACTATTTTATTTTTAGTAACTGGAAGTAAACAAAGAACTACTCTGCTTCAATGTAATGTCTCCAACAGTCAGTTTAAAGTAATTTAAAAAACAGTCTCATCTCCTACGTTTGGAGAAAAAGGGTATGTCCCTGTGTAATGACACTCATTGATCAAGAGCAGGACTGACGGTTTACCATGTAAACCCATATCATTTTGATACCAAGCCTCATTGGGCATAATTAAAAACTGACATGAAGTGACAGTTCCAGTGAAGGGCCTAAAGTTCAAAGATATCATTTAAGAAAGATTTTTAATCACCTTATTGAAGACATAATTAGCCTTTAGCACCTATTGGTAGATGTATAAAATGCTTCCATCTGACATCTTACAGCCAGACTCAACACTATACTATGGGGGAAAGGGAGAAAGAAAAAGTTTGCAAAATCTGTTATTCAAATATTGAATCCACTTGTCAACCATCCTGTCTTAGATTATAGCAGCATATAAAAATGACTGCATCCTTTTTGACTATACACAAGTCATATGCCATCACTTGGAATGTGCAAAGCTACATTGATTCAACAGCTTAAGTACTTTTAAAATCAGACTCGTTTAAAAGCGCTCAGCACTCCCACCTTCAAATTTGTATTGCCATCTTAAAAGCCTTCGATTTCCCGCACATGCCCCAAACAACGTTTTTGACAGCGGAGAAAATTTTAACTCGTCTTTAGTGGCAAAATGAAAAATTGCTTCAAGTATTCGGTTAAAATTACATGACGACTGAGCAAACTTGTTGCCACTTTCAGGTTACAAGTAGACAGGATTTTGAAGGAATATAGTTGCAACAGTTCTCAATTAACGTATAAACAGACGGGCAACTGAACACAGGAATAACAGGGACTGCAGCAATGGTTCATAAAGACGTTTGTACTGAGCAGAAAGGCACCTTACTGCCAGCACTGTGCAATCATCACTGATGCAGATGCACTGTACTGCATCTTCTCTTTTGCAAAAGGACAATGATATAAATTTACTGCAGCATGGCATGCATGCTTCTGTATGTTTACTGGAAAGAAGTGAAAATACAAACATCCCCACAAAAAAAAAAAATTGTTCCATCGTTTGTCTCTTTAAAAATTTCAAAGTCCAGGTAAAAGCTGAATGTCATTTTTGGGGAGAGATCTAGTTTAATAGATCAGTTTCTCATTGAGTACATATGTTCCACATACATGCTACTATGAAATTTGTTCTCTGCATTTAACCCATCCTCTGGGGGAACAGCAGGCAGCCACACGCCATGCCTGGTGAGCTGGCACTGAGCTTGCTCAAGGACACCTGGCTGTGCTTCAAACCAGGAGTCTTCTGCATTCCAGCCTGACCTACCCAGTGAGCCACCAGGCTGCTGGTTCTCAATCACCACCGTAATTACATTTGAATAGAATTTTGACAATGTCAGCCAAGGTCATAACCTGGTCTGAGAGGTATCCAAGTAAAAAGCAGCACACAAAAAGACACTTACACCACAAATTTGCAATTTTATGGAATTTCTAAACTAAAAAGTTAAAAATGCTACTTTCTCCCCCCCCCCTAAAAGGAGGACAATTACATCTCAATTTTCTCCCTCCGTAATTACAGGCAGTTCATTAAAATATGCAAATGAACGCGAAGCAAAGTGTGTTGCCGTGTCGGTTAGCATCCCTTCCCCAGAGCACCACACGCATCCATCATTTCTATTAATTGTGATTAAACGAGGGTCATTGTCCTGTGGGCTGGCAGCAATTTGAGGGAGAAATCTGAATTACTTCCCCGTAGATTGGATCTAGCGCAGCAGGTGTGGCCTTTTAAACCAAGGCACACCACACAGCAGCGCAAAATTTCCCAGAGACAGCCGTGACAGCACGGTCTGCTTTACGAAGGAAAGCATTCTAAACGGGCGAGCGCTGTAGATTAGTCAACCAGTTCAGGCATCAGAAGACAGTGACTTGCATGTTTCTGGTGTGTGGCCCCCCCCCTTTCCTCAGGTCATGCCCTCAAACAGTTTGGCATCCATCACAGAGTCCAGCAGCTGATGCCCTCTGAAGGAGACAAAGGTTACAGTTCCACAGTCGTTTGCTAAAATGGATGCTGCGAAAACTCTTGGGTCGTTTACAGCCTGACCCAACGGCGACCACTGTAATTGCGCTGGGCGCTTTGCAGTGAAGTACTTCGTGAGGTCGTTTGAGTCAGAGTCTAAAGCAGAACTAAAGACAGTCAATTTTGGAGACTTAATGACCTTCAACCATCTTTAAAAATCAGCAGGCATTTAAAAGGGAGGAGTTAAGAAGGTTGTTCAGAAAGAAATGAGAAGCCAACATTAATACCAAGGTTTTAAGTATCAATACAACTTACTGAAACAGATTTACAGCATCTTCACCTTGCTTTCCCAGGTTTGAGCTGAAATCAAGATTTGTGCTCCATTTACATAGATGCCTTCTTGCTGCTCTTCTGTTTTTTAACAGTCATGTGGTCACCAACATTCCAACACCAGAAGGGCCAGCACTGTGCACAGGCCATACAGGTAAACGCTACAGGAGCCGTTAGTCTATAGGGGGCACCACTAGGTATAAACACAGCAATTTGTGGTGCAATTGGTCACAATGTAAAGGGCACCATCTGAAATCTTGCCTAGGGCACCAAATCGATCAGAGCCAGCTCTGATCACAAGGCAAGAAACTGACCGCGTGGCCCATTCTCAGGCACGAGAGAGCACCTGTAGCTCAGTGACCTGTAGCTTACAGGTGACTTAGGCAGGTCATTCTCATGTCGGCCGTGCTGGTTGAGAACTGGTATGACAGGTAACTCCTCACAGGAGAGGCTGTGTGTCAGCCCGCTTTGGATTTGGTATCCAGAGAAAAGAACCTGCTACAAGGAATCCTACAGAGTACAAACAAAGCAGGAGTATTCTAGATTTATGAAGGGCTCAGCTACACGATTCATCTTGAGGGGAAGACAAACACTAACACAGCATAAAAAGAATATCAAATTTGGTACAGTGCACTTTCATAGGCTCATCAGCCATAACATAATGACCATAACATTGTTTGTGCGCACGCACACACACACACAACCTCATTAGCTTTTTTTCCCTGCCTGCCACCACCCCCCTCTCAGACCACACAGTGAACACTTCAGTGTGGGGTCAGAGCGTTAGCCCCCCCAGGCCAGTCAAGCCTTTTGCTGTGCCTTCTCTAGAGGAAGAGGAGCGGGATTAAAAACTATTCTGTAAATTAATCCAATTAGCCCCTTTACAGCTCTAATTGAACACAGTTCAATTAACTCATAGCAGAACACTCAGGAATTTCATAAACTCAAAACACAAAAGCAAAAACTGTCTTTTTTCAATTAGCATTTCATCTTGGTTTTTTATTAATCCATATTATTCCAGAAAGGAATTAGTTTTTCATTTGCTAGTTGTCATGTTGGTTGATTAAACTGACTACATGTAAAGCAAGCTCTCCAAAGCCGCACCATAAATACGCACTCAAGGTTTACTGGATGACATGACATTCATTTGATGTTCTTCAGTGGTACGAGATGTGCCGATGTGTTTAACGAAGCCTTCACAGCCAAATCACATTTTCCCTGATGTAGACGCACATTCATGGGTACACAAACACCAATAAGCCTTCATTAGTCACTCGTATAAAACCAGGACCAAACAGGCACCTTCCTTGAGCTTCTGAAACATTTCCACAAAAGAAGGCTTAATGAAAGGACTCCGAACAGAAGCTGACATTTTTAGCGTATGCGTAGAACACCATGTTTTGCCCTTCAGACAGCAGAGCGGTAGAGGGAAGTAACTTCGCTGCTCCTTTACGCCAATCGGTCAGCGTTTCCCACAGTGATCAAGTCAGAGCTCATTAAAGTCCACCAAATGAACAGTAAATTATAACCGCGCCACCAGTAATGAAAACCTTCTGCCTCGCAGACAGACGCTGAGATATCTGCCCGCGAAAGGCATACGGAACTTAATATCGGCTATAAAAAGCTCCGCAAACTTGCCGTGTGGGACAGATAAAACGCAAAAATTTATTCTCATCCGCAAAAAAAAAAAAAAAAAGTACTCAGTTGTTAGATCATTTCCTGACAATGAGTCCCTGGCACAGGGCCTTCTCTGAGTCCCACAATTATTGAATAGAAAATTCTCATGCCTGTCATAAGGCTTTTTTTGTAGAGAGTACAATTAACATTATGACACATGGCAATTAGGTTAAAGTTAAGGCCATTAATCAGTATTTAGATCTGTAAACCATGCTGTGCCATCACCCAGTTTTCACACCAACCTGGAAAAATTCATGGGAGAGCAAGTCTTGGAAGTAATAAATGAATAAATCACTTCTTTGACTATCTTGGGTATAAACCTTTGATCATTTGAAATGTTTCATCACGATATTTCTTCAATAAAAGTCATTTTTAAAAACCCTTTTGTAATAAAGGTTCAACACAGAATAAGCAAATTTAATTGTCCTAAGGACCTAATTTTCTCACCCAAATTTTAAACAAAGCTGCAAAAAAAAAAATCAATCAAAGTCCTTCATTCTCGTGCAGTTCAAAAGGGCAGCTGCAGAAAACCATGACTTTGCTGCTGCTGCTGCTGCCCCCCCAACCCCCCCCACAAACACGCACACATGCACACCTCCAGCCTGGCATCAGGGGTAACACCAGGTCACAAATCAAGTTGGAAGAACGTGGCGCCAACGTGTGAGCCTGGAGGCGCCAGCTCGTCCCCCAGGGGCGTCTGAAGGTGTCAGCATCTCAGCTGCTGATGACAGCCATCGGCTGGAGGACAGGCAGTGATGACACAGGAGAGAGGCAGAGGTCGGGCTCTGTGCACAGTGCCACAGGTTCACAGTCTACCCACACCATGTGCTTCAAAAACACTGGGTACATGCACACACATACTGGGTATTTTACAGTAAAATGCATTTCCATGTTACCCATAACTTAAATTGAAATACATTCAAAGAAAACAACCTTTAAATTCGGTTGCATTTTTTAGATCTGATTAGATTGATGGCATATATTTGGGTATGGATGGTAGGGATAGGTCTACCAATATTGTTGGAGAAGTACAAAAAAAAAAAAAAAAACCACACACACACACACAAGATGTATATCCTAAGAGAACAAAAGCTTGTTGCTGGGGCTGTATTATACTGAAGTGGAACTCTGTACCTTTCTGTGGGAGTCCTGGGTTACTTTGTACATTTTCATCTAGTTAAAAATGCATTTTTGGTTTCACATAGTCTAGCGTTGTGCTGGGGATGGGGCATCATAGGGGGCGGGGGGCGTGAACGCAAATTCTCTGACTGAAGCAAACAATATATGCAAGGTCTAAAAACGTTATTTACAAGAACAGGACAGGTACAAACACAGGGGGGCGGAATGAGGTTAAACACAGAAATGGCAACCATAAGCCTAGGAACAGGATGGAGGAAGAGAACAGAACAGATATTTCAGCAAAACCAATGCAAACCATTAACAAGGGTTTACAGAAGTTCACCCTTCTACAATTCTAAACACCTGCCAATGTTTTTAGCCAGACTTAAATAAAGTGCACAATTCACGCCAGGTGCAAAAGTTCATACAATAGACCTGAAAATGAAAACTAAGCATAGAGATCCCACATGCACTAGAGAGAAAAGGAAACCTAGAAATAATGCAGCTAGACAGGAGTGTGCATGTGGCAGTGAATTATACTTTCTGTTTGGAGGCGGGGCCCGATTTGGTCTTTATCAGTACTAAATCCAAATCTACACTCTTGATCAACCATCAAGCAGCAATTCACAGGAAAAAAGTCATTTGTTTAACTGCATTATCTTTTTACTGCAGTGCACTGAAAGACGCAGAGAAATACTCATTCTAATTTTTTCCTAAGCAACGTTCACAACCAGAGCCTGAGTTGACAAAAAAAAAAAATAAATAAACTGTATTCTAGCAAAGACATACATTCACACCTCCACCACGTTTCGTTTACCCGTCTCTTTAAAACCCGGCCCACCACGAGTTGCAGCACAGGATCCAGCAGAAGGTTCACTGAACAGACCCGAGCCCTGAAGTCAAGCCTCCCTTGGATCAGCTCACTCAGGACACGATCCCAGAACGTACTGCATGTGCAGAAAGCACATTTCTTCCTTCTGTTAAAAACTCCACAAAAAACAGACCAACATCTGCCCCGACTCGAATTAAGCTAAGACTGTCGCGCGGTGTAACACAGACTACAGTTCTATGGTTTTTTTGGTCCCCCCCCAGAATTGCTTCCAACATCCGCGACAGCATGAAATCCACTTTCTGAGCGTGACAGCCAAAAGTCTCACACAGGCGAAAAAAAGATTGGTGGGAGGGGGGTGCTGGATTAAATGGATGCGATCCACGGAAATGCAGATCGAGATAATATGAGAATGAGACGTGCCAGCAGGAAACGTGGCCGTCTGGTTTCATCTGTACACTCACATTACACACCTGCACTTTCCTAACCCTAATGGTACTTTCCCTGGGAGGATCAGACCTCCCTTTTACCACCATTTCAGGCATTAGTTCTGTGTAAAGCACTGTGACCTTCCGATCAGCCTGATATCAAAATGTTTATAACCCCCCCCATACACCCTTTACACATATTATTCTGCCCCCCCCCCACCCCCTTTACAGTGACGCTTCTGTCAGATCCCACCCAGCTGGCCCAGATGAAGCAGAGGAAGAATTTAACCTTAACCTTTAACTTGAGTTCAACCTTGCATTGGGAATGCTCCCAGGATCCCAGCAATACTCAAAAACCAACAACCCCTCCCCCACATCAGCCTGACCTGTCACACATCAGCTCCAGACTGAACACAGAGTACAAGCATTTGGTATGAAACTAAACACAAACTATGGGTGAAGCAATGAGGGTGATGAAGAACTGCACTAGTCACACACCATCTCCATCTCTCGCCCACATTCTGCAAGCAGTCTGGTCTGACACCTAATTTTTTTTTTTTTCCCCTTGGGGGAGGTAGATGGTGTCACATGGTCTGAAATTGTCTAATTTGTTTTGCCACTTGTTAAACAGGGCATGATTAAATGCCTGCTGTGATCTTATGGCATCTGAGTAGTTGACCAACCGCCCCCTTTATTTACCTGCATTATGTGCTTGTGTGTGACAGTATCTGGGACACCAACAGAAAAAAACAGGGCCTTCCACCACCCTGCCACACATGAATTTGCCAATTTCACCCAGTGTGCAAGTACTCCTGGTCATGATCCAACATTTCCAAAAGCAGATGGCTTCTAAACAGAAACAAGAAAGCTTTAACATAGTTTTAACTAACACATACCTCCAAGAAAAGAGAAACCCATATGCAATACTGAACACCAACATGAAAATTAAACGCATAAAAACCCCACAGTGCACAACTTATTATAGCAACAGAACAGACCCAAACTGAAAAATTTGGGTTAGGATTTCTCACGGATTCCAAGAGCCAAAAAACCGACAGTACACAAGACTTCGCAGTACTCAGTCTCCATGTATACCATTAAAAGCCCTTGTACAATACAATTCAAAGAAAATGGGCAATTAGGCAGAGTCTAAATATTCCTTTCAAAAAGTATTTGTAACAAAAAGGTACTCTTTACACAGCCTTTAGTTAACCACATTAGTTAATAGTGAACCAGGCATAGAATTATAGAACATTTTAGTGACTTTTTATAGCCTTCATACCAAAAGGCAGCAATTACACCTTCCTTGAAACCCATTGAAGGCCTGCTTTAATGATTGGTTCCCAGTACAGGAGGAACTGAATCACAATGAACATGCATTATCTTTTGCCAAACAGTTTGTGCAGCAGCCAGGCTGACTGGGAATGGGTTTGACCTACCTCCACTGGAATTAATTCACTTCTTTGTTGCCGAGGCTCTCCGCGGCACGCCTGATAAGAGGGAGAGAGTCCACACTTGAACTCTGAACAGAAATAGCATTCAGACACAGGTTTATCAAAGGAGAACAAATGTTTACCGATTTAATGGACTCATGCCTTCTGATCTTTGAGGACACTCTTCAGTAATCTGGGCACGGGACACCCCGTACTTTTCACATGACGGTTTTAAACTCTCTTTTTCCGCCCCTCTTCCTGCTTTCAACAGCTTTAGATCAGCATCAAAACAAAAGGTGACCCAAAAGAAGAAAACCAATGAACTATAACCTTTTCTTTATTTTTACAAAAATATATAAAACAAGGGCATGTTTCTGAAGCAAACGCTAGAACCTTGGAGATGGGCCTGAGTGAGCTCTTTTCAGCAGGTGATTTAATTCAGCTGAGCATGATGTGAAGGTGAGGAGACAACACAGGTGCTGTACAGCAACCACCAATGAGAATGGAGCAGAGGAGTGACTAACCCCTTTACTTAATCTGAACTGAGCATGCCCGAGGCCCGTACGCTGAGAAAGCAAAACAATCCATTTTGTCGGTTCGCTTTTAATAGGGTTTAACGAGCTAATTATTTGTTAATAACAGCAGTGGGGTTGCAATGAAAAGAAACCAAATCGAAGTTCAATTGCAGCCAGGTTTCGGTAATCGGAAGCGCTGGATACACAATCTTCATGAAAGGTTACATTTCTTCACCCCTGCATATTGACCTTAAATTTGTCATTTTTATAATTTTTACATTAGACTGTTTCTGGTTCAACTTGAATTATAAAATGAATTATAATGTGGAAACACTGTCATTATCACATTTATGTCTCCAAATGCTGTACTCTCACACACACACACGCACACACACACACGCACACACGCGCGCGCACGCACACACACACACACACACCACAGCTCCTGAAGTTACATGCAAACCAACAATACTGAAGGCAGTGAGCCACCCTAACTGTTCAGTGTTTTGTAATGTTTTTTTTTCCTGTTTTTTTCTCCATTTTTGAGTCATTACTCATATTACAGTTCAGTATCAGACTTTTCATGTACCTGTTTGGCAAGGAAAATCTGAGTGGCTTCTTACAGTACACAAAAGCGAATGGAGCACATAGCTACAGACAGTCGAAATGAGGTGAGACACAGGTCCTGACCGTAGGATGCCACAACACTGTGTTAACGATGTGCTTGTAACATTACTCCCATCTAAACGCCACCCATTTCCATTCTGTTGACAAGCAGGGACAAGTGACAGCGTCTATCACCACCCTTCACACAGACCCACCCCTGTGTTTATACGTTTAATAACTGCGGTTAAAAAGAGGAAGACGGACAATAAATACACATTTATAAGGACAGAAGCCAAGGATGGCTGCACACGACAAGATGGCGCCTTGTTAGAAGGCTGGGTGTGCTGATGAGTACAGAGTAAGTGTGGGGTGAAAAACGCTGCACACGGAGAAAGTTAGCAGATATGACACTTTGCTCCCAGCCTCTTCTCAAATGCAAAAGCTGTAACACTTAAGCGGGGTGAAATGACATAGTGTGAATTATGTCTTTACAACGTTGGTATCAAGCGTTATGTTTTATCCTGGAAAGTGTAAACAGTCTTCAGCTTTGCATTTTAACTCGTACAATCAGATGTTTTTGCAAACAGACACAAGCTCGTTATGGTGTGAAGTATGTCTCCGTGGGTTCGAACCTATAACCATCTGGTTGTGTTGTGTGCGCGGCGCCTGATTCGCTCATGTGAGTTGCAGAGCACAGCATTGTGGGAAAACGCGGCCGTTTGTGCTGCCGTGTCCCGTGTGAAATCTGACTCCGTGGGCACGAGGTGATGTTTGCCTGAGCTGTGAGGAGAATCTGCAGAGCTTCTCCAACCAGAGGCTGCAAAAACAGAGACGAGCAGAAGAAGGGCTGGTTCAGCACAAACTCCCCCGCCCAACTAATGCAATAAAAGTGCAAAATGAAAGCCGTCAGCTGGGCTCTGTCCTGCATATTTCAGAAGGGACGTGTTGCAAGTCCTAAAATAAGAGCCGTTGTAGAGGAAGGGAGTGGTCAGTACCACCGGACATTAGCCCAGGTCCATTGATGCAGTGACTGCGGAAGAATGTAACAGTGCCATATGGGTAACAGTGCCATATGGGTAACAGTGCCATATGGGTAACAGTGCCATGTGGGTAACAGCACAGAGGTCACCACCTGTGACTCCCCCCAGGGGGTTCCATTCATTATAATGGTTCCCAAAGAAGTTTTCTACTCATAGTACCTCTCTCCCATCTCTGATCTCAGCTCTGGGTCAGTTATACTGAGTCTCATATATCTGTCTCTTTTGTAATCAAATATCAGCTTTGAGTTTGCGTCTGCTGAAGGGCTTATTTGTTTGTAAAATCGTTTGTTTACTGTCTTTTACTTCAGTAGTTCCACTACTGTACTTATTACATAAATGCTCTGATTTTCCAGGACAACTCAATTCCCTTCAGTTCTATATTTCTTTAAAGCTGTAACTCCTTTCTTTTTAAACTGGTCATTACGTACGACAGTGGAGTGAATTATGATTTACGATAGAGTGCATTATCTAAACCCCTTTACTCTATAAGGAGGAAATGTTAAAGTGTTAAAGCAGATTAGGATCAGCTCATTTTCATTCCAGGAACGACTCAAGCCTCTCAGAGGTTTTTCTGTATCGTGGCCAATGTCTATCACAGTTCCTTAAAAATGTAACAAAAAAAAAATTCTATTAACTTCTTCAGGTCTCTGATTTTCTCCCACTTTCTTTTCATATGAGTTAGGGTGTGTGTGTGTGTGTGTGTGAGAGAGAGAGAGACAGAGAGAAAGAGAGAGAGACAGTACACAAGAGGCAGTTTGGTTTTTTTATTATTTTGATGCAAAATTAAAAAGGGCTGTCCTTGATGTGTCCAGTTAAGGAACAAAACAGCTGTGAACAATGTTGGTTTGACGGAGGAAATTCGACAATGTCAGTTCAGCAAAGGCATTTCAATGCAACAAATCAACCTTCTGGTACAGCATCAGACCGGCCTGAGGTTCAGTAGCCTCCCCCACTGCTGCAGTCTTGCTTACCCCACCCTCGGTGACATGTCCTGCCTTTCGCAGACCTGGCCCGGTGACGGGCTTTCAGGCTGCCCTGATTAAAGCGCCGGTCTCCGCTGAGCTGTGAATTCGTTAGCGACTGGCTGGGACTCATTAGCACCTGTGGATGGGGGGGGGGGTCGAGGAGACAGTGGTGCTACTTGAAAGCAGCAGGAGGGGCCACAGCCTCTCATGCTCCTAAACTCCCCAGCTGGGAGGCTAACAACCTCTTCTCACATGGGGGCAGGGGCCGGTGAGTGTGTGCCTATGGATTATGAATACTGAGTCTGTGAGCATAAGGGACGCACTCTTTTCTAATCACATACACTCTGAATGAATGTAGCCAGTGCAGTGCAAATGCACACTGCTGTGAACAACGCCGGTGGTCTTGTGGAGGGGTTAGTGTTGGGAGGGTGAGGACTAACTGCCCCCCCCAGTACATTCATGGCTGAAAAAAATGTTGTTAAAGTGCCATCTAGAGTGGCAAAAATGATGACATTATCTGTCCGTCACATACAAAAAAGATTGAGTGCCATCTTGGGTGGCTCTATAGGGCAATAAAATGTGATGAAGTGTCCTAATGAGGGGAGAAAACATGAGGCAGTGCCCTATTAGGTCTCTTTGTTATTCTTCCAATAGAAAAAGGGTGCCATTGTGAAGTGCCCTTGATGCCATCCCTACATGATTAAGTGTCCCAATGAGTGCCCTTTCTACTGGAGGAACCGAGATGCAATGCTGTAAAGAGTAGTTCTAACCAGCAACACAGCCCCTCTTCTGGCCCGACCCCTGACACCCCTTTATTCTCCTTTTGTATTTTTACCCCCCCTGCCCTTGAAACAGTCCGAGTTCACCAGTGGTGCACAACACAACAGGTGTTGTGGTTACACAATGAAAACATATCCATACAATCAAAATTTTTTTAATGCAGTTTTGTAGCACATTAGGCAGCACAGTGGAATAGTGGTTAGCACTGTCACCTCGCACCTCTGGGTCTTGGGCTCGGTTCCTGCCTCGGGTCTGTGTGGGTGCAGTTTGCGAGTTAGGTCTTCTCCAGGTTCTCCGGTTTCCTCCCACAGTCTGAAGATATGCAGGTTAGGTTTATTGGTGTTTCCAAATTGCCCTTTGTGTGCTTGGGTGTGTCCAACGACAGATAGAGTGACACATCAGTTGGAAGTCCTTCAGTCGTATCAAAGGCGGTGTCTCTGCCGTCCAGCAGATCCTGCCTTAGCGTGGGACTGATGCTAGGAAGTTTTAATTATAATGCAACATTATCTTAACTCCTTATTTTGAGTGAGGTATCGATTATCATTAACAATCATTTCTAAATTCCAGCAGGGATAACTGGAACCCGTTGCTCTTACCCAATCTAACAGCATGAACTACTTCATCAGTTTGTTCTTACTAATTTCAGTATGTCTTGACCAGCTGTCCACCAAATGAAATTTATGAATAAGCAGCATTACTCAGTTTTGCTTGTATTTTTTCATCTGTGCTTTTTTATGTTGAGTTTTGACATTTCCTCCATCCCATCTTGTTTTTGAATTTTCTTATCCCTTCAGCATTGAATGCATCTGTCAAAAGATGTTTACATTTTCATTTGTTACTCACAGTAACGTCTGAATACTTACAGCAATGTCAGGATATGCAGCAAAGTCAGAACAGGTCAATAAGTCCAACAGCCACAGCACAGTCCAAATATCAAGTGAAGTCTGCTTTAAATATTGACCGGGACAAACAGAATTAAAAATCTAATAATGGTGAGCTTTTTTTTTTTTTTTTGCTTTGGAAGAGCATAAAAAATAAAAACACCAAACAACAAAATAATAACAGAAATATGTGCTACTGGACTAATTACATTAGTTTTTTCCATACTGAAAGCCAAAGGAGTTCTGTATGACAGCAATAGATTAATGACTGTATTTTGAGTGCATGGACATAGCTGCCGTTCTGGGTGTAATGTCATGTTTTTGAAGAAAAACAAAACTAAAAACAAGGATAATATGACAATATGATAATTAGGATTATATAGACCCAGAATTTTATTCTAAAGGAAAGAGTTTGGACCACCAGTGTTATTTAAGAGCCATGAGAAATGCAAGTGTGGAACATCTGACAACCCCCTGCTTGCAGTTTACAGGAAGCGTTTTCAGGCTCAAACCAGTGTTGGCAGCCAATTTTTGCAACAAAATGGAGGTAAAATCCCCTTCAGAGGCGGCCGCTCCGCTGTAAACCCGGCACAGAGGCGGCGGCGACGGTCGCGCACCTCTCTTTCCGCCACACTGGGGTTTAGCTGTAATTGGCTTACTCACAGGTGAGGATGCGTTCCCAGAGGGGAGAGGATTGTGGGTGGATTAATCGGGCCGCGTTGCCACTGGGGGAGCTGTAATAAGCCCGAGTAATTGACTGCACTTTTGGGAGAAACATAAATAAACCCTTCCAGAGTACTTTTCTCTTTCCATCACACAGATGCTGTCATGATGCCTCTGACTGCTGTGTGAGGACTCCAGGTTCACATCGACACCTCCCAGCACCCCCCCCCACCCCGTTTGTTGTTTTGGGCTCTTGTGCCAAGAGTATGAAACACACACTTTACCTGATGTTGGGGGATCTGAAAGTACTCTACTCTAATTTGTTCTTCTTGTTCTGAAGTAAAGTTTTCATTTGGTTTATTTTGGAAGCGAGGCCTGTGTCACAGAGGCGACAAACCAATTTTTTAGCAGACTTCAGCTACTTGCTGTCCTTACGTATGTAAAATATTTCCCTTTAAAAGTGCTCTGAAACTGTAAGGACTGCAGGCTGTTGATTCCTCCAAAGTTAATATGAAAGGACAGCTTGCAGGAGGCAGAGGAACATCTAACATCATCTGACACCTTACTGTGGCCTGCACAACGCTGGCATTATTGTTAGGTACAAACATCTGTTAAAGCAAAGAATTTAAAAATAATAATGAAATACCCAATAGGGAGCATGGTGGTTCAGTGGTTAACACAGTTGCTTGGGGGTTCATATCCTCCCTCTGCCCTGCGTATGTGGAGTTTGCACATTCTCCCTGTGCTTTTGCGGACCCCTCCAGGTACTCTGGCTTCCTCATTCACTCCACAGACAAACTGCCCATAGTATGTGTGTGTGTGGGTCCATCCAGGGTTCCCCTGCCCTGTGCCCTAAGCACCCTGAGATAGGCTCCAGACACCCTGTGACCCCACTCAGGGTAAGGGGTATGGAAGTGAGGTGGATAACTGTGTTAGCAGCAGCAATCAACTCTGCAACTCAATTGTTTTTACCTAAAAAAATATTTTTGTTGTGTAGATCACCTTTGATGACTTAGGACACCCATTTTATTCACCTTTACAAGTTTAACACTTGTAATAATTGCCTTTTTTTAATTTGTACATTTTCGTCTGCGACATTTGTAAACGTAGTTCGGAGGCCACTGTTGTACATTTTTCACCATCCTCTGCTTCTTATGTCTTAATTGTGAAACTCAGTCATGTCTAATGTCCTCTGCTTCCACCTCAGAGACTGGAATGCATAGATTTGCCTAATTAATTTGTGTTATTAACGTGCTCATTGTTTAAAAATGCAAAATGCATTCGCTGATAATTGCTGGACAACACGAAACACACGCAGTTCAACGTATCGAAGTGCAGAAATTCACCTTCAGCCTGATCACGGCATTTAGAAACATCACACAGAAGATGTGGAGTGGTAACTTGGCTGCAGTCCTTGTTCCAGCATAATGGCACAGCCCATGAAAAGCATGCAAAGAGCTTTACTATACCTTTAAACAGACCATTTTGGTACCACCACCAACACCTTGTGTTCAGAGCTTAACTATTGAGTTATTCAGGAATCCAAGGTTGAGGAGTTAATTACCAAGTTGCAGATCCAGACAAGACTGGTGTGTTCCATGATGATTCAAGAGCCTGCAGAAAGGTTACTTCTAAAGGTTGGAATGACTATTCATCTCGCCCAATGTCGAAAGTGTTGTGTTCACCTCTTATTTTCACAGCCTCAGCAAAGGATCATGATATTGATGCGACAGACAACATTGCTGGTATTGCTACTTGCAGAAGAAACATGCATTAAAAAAAGCAGCCCAGTGTCTCAATGGGTAGACCAGTGGGCTGGGATGTGGAAGGCTCCTGGCTTGAATCCCAGCACAGACAGGTGTGTCCTCAAGCAGGAGGCCCAACACTAGTTCCCTGTGTGGCTGGTGGCCCACTGCTCCCCCCAGGGGGATGGCTCAAATGCAGAGAAGTAATTTTCTTCTGAGATTAATAAAGTACAGTAAATGAAATAAGGAATTGCTTAGTCTGACACCCGATGTCCAGCCGCTGTTTCCATCTCTGCTTGAGTCAAATAACACAAATTTCACTCCTAAAAGACTGCTCGATTTACCTGTTTTAACCACTACTTACTGTAACATTTCTTCTTCATTTCTAACATCTTTTTTCTTCTTCTGACCGAGCGTGTGACACCACTGCCTTTAATAGTGCTTGCAATGAAAAGGCATGCCTGTGCAAAATTTCTAAATTTCGCCTGTGCAAAATTTCAAACAATTTTTTGGCAGGTTGTAATGACACAGCTGCTGTGTGCCCATCAGATATCAACCCACCCCTGGCAAAACAGATAAACAAAAAATAATAATAACAGTCACACAAAATTTTTAATTAAATGGGAACATTATATCTGCATTGATTCAAAAGTTATACGACTCATCGAGCATCAGCTCTGGAGGTCTGATAAAACCTGTGGAGCCACCGGGGAGACCTGTTATTGTGGTTTGTTAGGGTTCATTCAGTGAACAAATGCAGGAGAAAACGTTTAATCAAATTTGCGGCGATAGCGCTAATTGGTCTGTTGGATAGTGGCTTGATGGATCATTGACCTGAACTAGGCTGTTTAAGAGATGGGGTTGATTAGCATGAATATGAATTAACTTCATAAATAAAGATAAACACATTTTGAGTTCATTTGAGACAAAACTAATCTTACGTTACAAAAGCCTGCAGTTAAAGAACACACTTTCAAAACCGGCTGAAAAATTAATCGGCAGACCATGTGAAACGTATCTGGCAGAAATGGGCACCCGTCGTTACACTTACAGAGGCCATGTTTTCTTCATAATAAACTTGAAATGCCTAATGTGAACTTACCTTTCCTGTGCAAATATTTTATTGATTCTAGACACCTCACCGCTGTGCATGTCATGCAGAGTTGAGGGAAGGAAGAGGTCTGCAGAGAAGGCACAAGCCCAAATGTTTTTTAAGATCCTAGTTGTAAACTGCACAAACTCAGATATATGGTTTATCTACAGATCTTTCCTATCTGTTCTTTATTCTAAGTTCAGATGTAAAATCCTTTTACAATTACCAGACAGAGGACATTAATTAAATTAATTAATTACCATTAAGCCAGACACGATTACTACAGCTGTCAAAACGAAAGAAGTACGCATATATGTGAGCCCATATAGCCGTTTTGAAATTGGTAGCAAATATAAACTATGTGTAATAATGTATTTTGCCGTTTATTTATTTATTTATTTTTTTTCTTGTTAAAACTGGAAGAAATCTTCAGCAACATATAACTCTACAATCTTATTTCCTTACTTTTCCCTGGCAGGGAGGAATAAAATGGCACTAAAATGGTTGAAAGCCCACCTTTGCCTGCCCTTAGTCAAATTTACACCAATATAAATCAGCCACAGGCAAGACTTTCAACAAAATGTACAGTTTGTTCTGCACATGAATTTGCAGGGTACACTGGAGAAAACAGACGAAGCGTGGAGTCCTGGAAACAAGTAAGTCCTTCAAAAATGCAATATTTAATCCCATATTTATCACATTTTTTGCACAAACCTTGCATGATAGTAACTTGCCTCCTTGTGATGTAGTGGGTTTTGGCCAAACACTTTGCACTTGGCAGTAAATCTCATTTAGGGGAGAGATTAAGGTGCATCTCATGTGATTTATCTTCCAGCATCTAAATCCCCCCCCTTGATTTCACTGGATAAGAGAAATTGCTGAGATCCAGTAAATATGATGACATCACTACATACAGGTGGACAAATGTCCCGCATTGTCCTATTTTTACGAAGAGGAGCAGGGACATCCAGGTAACAACCACTGGCTCCTTGCAGCAATTCCAGCTGTGCATTAAATTAACCCTTTCATCTTCTCTATTGGAGTTTGCATGTGTTCCCTGTGCTTGGTGGGTTTTCTCCGGCTGCTCCGGTTTCCTCCCACAGTCCAAAGACATGCAGGTTAGGTTGATTG
>JABJVR010001197.1:7516-19623 GCA_025773905.1 Chitala chitala
AAAATTCAAAACACTCAACCAAACAAAAAAACAACCAAGCAACACTTATCAACAACATTTTTAAATAAACTCTACATTTTTTTTTTTTTTTTTTTTTTTTTTTTTTTTTTATTCTGACCCCCAAAATTATAAAATTATTCAGCAGTATATGTGCACCAATAACTTTAAAATGTATTTGTAAATATGTATTGTCAAAGCAGTGGTTCCTAGTCACAGTACTGGATGGCAGCATCGGGTTTATTTTCAACAATTAATAAATTTTAATTGATCACTATCTTAAATATAAATTACATAATTGTTTTGCTTCATTCTTCCTGATCTTTTGCCTCTGTCTGCACTTACCAAGAAGGTTAAGCAAGACTCTGGTACAAAAAAATAATAGTAATAATAAATAGTGACACCATAAAGTGCAATTTAACTGCAGAATCAGTGCAGAAAATGTGTGGATAATTCAGCATGGTGTTTAATTCAAATCATAATTATAAGTTTGAATTCAATTAATGATTATTGATTACTAGTCATCATTAATCGTATTCAAACTAATAATTTACGAACGGCAAAAATGGGTGCCAAAGAAAAGAATCGTTAACCAGGAGCCATGACATAAAGAAGTTTTGACAAGGAATTGATTTAGAAATCAAAAATTTACTGTAACTGTAAAAAAAAAAAAAAAAAAAAAGTTTAGAAGCAACATCAGTAAGTCTTTGCCATGCTTTTAAAATTCTTATTAAAAGTGAACAAAGCTTATTGAGATATTCTAGATTGAAATAGCAATTATGCAAAAATCAGTTTTATTGAGATTAAAGTTTAATTAAGAACTGAAACTGCCTGGAAAAAAAAAAAAAACAAAGCTGCACCTAGTGTGGCCCTCCAGGACTGTTCTTGATCACTGTTGTTGGATTAGGTATCATCGTTTTTGAAGTCAGAAGACGCCCATTTAGAAAGTATTGCCATTAAAGGCAGCTGGATGCAAACCTTTTCCACTTTAAAGAGGTTTACACCTTCATAAATTTTTTATGTTTTGACACCATGTCTTTAGTCCCAAATGTGCTCTTGAGCCTAAAAAAGAAAATTTAGTGATTTGTAAGCGAGCTTGCTTTATTTTAATATTGTAAAATGACTTTAATTATTTATTAGTCTGATAATTGGAAATTTACATGCACCAGTGGCCTAAAGTGTTGGTACCCTTCCAACTATTTAAAAAAAGAAACACAAGCTTCCATGAAATAAGTTGAAACAAAAACATTTACTGGTGTCCACCTTTTCCATTCTGCACTTCTTGCAGTAGACTCTTTGCTAAGGACTTTGCTTAAAAAAAAAAAAAATAAAAATGGAAAATAAGTATGGATCTCTGGTAAATTACTTTGTATGAAGAATAAGTGTAATGAAAAGTGGTGGCTGATTAAGGAGATTAGCGGCACTGAATTAAGCGATTTGTTTTTGAGTGTTTAGGTCCCCTTGCCTGTGGTCTGATAGCCCGAACTCCACCATGGAGTGCTGAAGTGTGTTCCTGTGCTGTGAAGGAGAAATAGGTCACAGTCATGCTTCAGGCATATTAGCTTGAGGCCAGTATGATGACTAGCGCTGATTCCCAACTCTCTTCCCCCACCCCCCCCCCCCCCCAGCCCAGACTTCTTATCTCCTCTGCATTTCAACCCATTAAGAGGAGAGCTCAGAGCTGCTGTATTAAACCACCTGTTTAGTGATTGCTCTGTTGCTACAGTTATCTTGGCTAATTAGTTAAACAGTTGGAATCATTACCAACACAAATGGGATCTTTTTCATTGTCAGTTACCACATATCCTGAGTTCTGATGGTTCTTATTTGCAAATAAGTAGACGAAATATTTATTTTCCTCCTACGGTGTCTTCTGCCACCAGGGAATAATTAGGGCATAATTACTGAAATGGCCAGTAACTGTTTTCTGGGGATTCGTAACTGATTATAGACTTGTACGTTAGATGGTATAAGCTTTTAGATAGGGAATCATTAATGTCTGCTGTAGGCACCTGCATACCTTAGCATTGTGTACAATCCTCAGATTGACTTCTGCTTATCCCTGTCTTGGTTACCTTACTACTGGGAAGCAAATGAGGACTACACATGTGCTAAGTATAGCATCTAGCTTTTTACATGCTGTTAACATTTTTTTTTTTTTGTCCTGCAGATAATGAAATTCATATTTTTTTGATTGCTGTGGAGTCACTGAAAATGTTTTCTTTCGTAAGAACAAAGACACCTTTGTGTTTTTCACTTCTGAATTTTATATTTAAAATAAAAATATTTTATTTGCTGTCTCTTGCTTGGGACAGATCCATGACACAAGAGGTCTAAGCAAAGTCACGGACAAGGCAGGGATGGACACTATGGCAGTGTTGTGGACTAGAGTGGGCCTTTTCTCCTTCCTGTGGCCCACATGTCAGTGGCAGTGTCTTCTCCATAGGACTGCAGGATTAGTGGACCAAACTGTACATGCCTGGATGTTTTACACGCACACGCACGTTATATAATTTTTTTTTTTTTTTTTTTTTTACCTCTACAGTGCAGTTCATTGAAATGTCACCAATGTGTCCAGAAGGCTGTCTGCTATTAATGATGTATTTTTTTGTGTTCATATGGGTGAAATGTCTGCATCTCACAAGCAATTAAAGGTAAAGTAAAATGGTCTGGTGGCAGCATGCTGGTGGTGTGTGGTTTTGGTCTGGTGTCTTTCATTACGTGTTCAGAAACATCAATGAAAACCTGTAGTTCTATACTAATTACCTGTTTATATCCATTTTTGTATTAGTTATGAACCTTATAATTATGATATTATTGCTGATAAATTATGTGAGAAAATCTGACATCTGACTCGGAGTGAACAAAGAAAAGCTTTTGTCTTAAAATTGTTTGAAAAATATACATTATATATAATCTTTCATTTCTAGCAAGCAAAACTTAGCAGGTAGTTTTGATTTAAGACTACATTGATTAATTAAAGGGACTTACAACAAATAATTCAAAAGTCTTTGTATTGGTCTGTGAGTTCCCTACATGCAAGTCAAACTTAATCTGATCAAAGTGTTTTGACTTTAATTACACTTAAAAAAAAAATTCAGAACACATCATCATTTTTTTTTTTTTTTCCCCTCCTCCCCTAATTTGTAAAATACTATGTGAAGTCATAGGTAGGTTACTGCAAGTGAATGTCATCAATCTGAAACCTACAGGGGGGGCAGTTGTGATTCTGGAACATTTTGTGATTCGAGATTATCTCATTGGCTAGCCAGGTGGAGATTAATTTCCGTACCTTGACTTTTGGGTTTATGTATGGTTTTCTCATGGGCAAGATTCCAGTGTTTTATGGATGGTTTGTGGTTGTGCTGAGAGATATGAGCTGGAGCAGCTGGCGTGCTGCATTTTTGCTCATCAGTTCGCTTAAAAACAGTTATGTTGTACTCTGTCACTTTACCATACAACACGTCTGTTTTGTACAGAATGATGTAGCAAATGCACAGTGATGTGCATTAACATTTGCATCATCTTTAGCAAGTACCGTTTAGCGTACTTTAAAATTAAAGTCTACCACTAGGTCTAAAACCTAGCACCTCCCGCTGCCATGACGGAATATTGATACCTTAGCAGCCAGTAAGTGATCGTTTTTAAGTGTCTTTGGCAAAAATGTTAAGTGCCATATCAGGGAAAATAATTAGATCTATGAAGTAATTAATTTGAAGCTGGAACAAAAATGTGCAGACACAGCTTACTCTGAGATTGATTTTGAGCTGTAATCTCTCCTATGCCGCAGTCGTTCAGGCAGAGAGAGACTGGGGGTTTTGTTAAACACCTCTGCTGTGATGAGCTCATGTGTCATCCATCTCACCCTTTCCTTCCTTCTCTCTCTCTCTCTCTCTCTTTCTCTCTCTCTCTCTCTCTCTCTCTCTCTCTAGCTGTGGGAGATCTCCTCAGGCGAGATGCTTTTATCCATCCTATTTGACGTGGGCATCATGTCTGTGACCCTTGACCCCTGCGAGTACTCTCTGTTCTGTGGTGGCAGTGATGGCAGCATATTCCAGGTTTCCCTCTGCAGCACGGTAAGAGATCGTCATCTCCCGCTGAACCCTCACTGCTTCTGATGCTCAAATCAATACAGGCTCACATTTTAAAGGGATGGCCTGGTGTTATTTTAAATTAATCTTTATAGGAGTCCTTACTATAATTCTGCCTTTTAACTAAAGGCTTATTGGTCTTGATTTCATTTGTATGAAAGAAGGCAGGGACATGCTGAGGCTATCATACATATCATTATGCAGAATTTAGACAACTATTCTCTTGGAAAACCAGGCCCAGCAGGTGAAGCTTTAATTAAAAAGCATTTATGAAAAGCTTTTAAAATTGGCAAAGGCTTTGGACAAGTTGAGCTGTATGTGGCTAGTCTGTTAAAGATTTACGCATCTGATGATTCCATGTAGTATTTATTACAGTAATTAATAAGATGGTGCTTGGGCTTTTGGTACAGAATGAATAATTTAACTAGATGAACTCAATGTTGAACACATGAAACATATCGCAGCTATGCAAGACAATATGGGAAAATTCTAAGATGAATGGTTTAACTTGGGCTTTCAATAGACTTCAGAACTGAATTAATCTGTGTGTATGGCAGTATTGTACGGAAGGAAAGTTAAATGCTTTCTGCAAAGTATGCTGTGAACAACTAAAACCATTAAAATGAAAAATTGGCATGGCTTCTCCATTTTCCCCCCCAACACTAATTTTGGAGAATTTTAGTGACTGAAATTACAGTACAGGAATGTGAGAGTGGGAGGCTGTGGAAACACATCCAGCTGTTCATATGGACAGGCTATGACCTGTTTTGGGGTCAGCCTGGCATCACCTGGACGAGGGCGATTTCCCAAACAGACAGATGCTGGTGGAGGCTGAACAGCCTGCACGCAGCGGCCGTCCAGGCAGGGTTAAATGTTGTCGCCGCTGCCCATTTTCACTGTAAAAGGGTGGCCAAGACCCACCTGGCCTGAATTCTGTTGTTTGTGTTACACATTTTGTACTTGTTCTTCATGTTTATTTTTTTTCCCTACCTGAATTCCTTTCAAGTTTCAATCATGGCTGTACTATTGGTCTACAGGCAGTGCACTTTTTGTGCTTTAGATACCATTTCTGTTCTCTAAGGCACCCTGTCAGACCAGCTCCCCGTAGAGGTCTTATTAGTGCTGGCACGGTTCTCGGCTGCTGAGGTTTATCAGCTGGGCTCGGAGAGTGAGGAGTCAGAGCGTTCAGCTGTCAGGGAGGCGAGGGTGGGACGCTTGAGCACACCTGCGTTTGGTGCAATCCCACCAGCTTTGGTCTTTTCTGACTCGTACTTGTCAATACGCAACATACTTCTGCCAATCAGACAACAATGGAATCAGTAGCTAGCTGCAGCTGCATTGGCGAGTGTGGACTTAGTTTTTAAAAATTATTTATTGTTTCATTTATTTATTTTTTATTAATTTTTTTTTTTCCGTTTAACTACAATATATTCGACTAGAGTAAATATTGTGAAAAGATTTCTAGCACAGTTCCTCTTTGGGATGATAAATTTTGTTCTGTCATCTGGACAAGTTTCATTATCCTGAAGGATAAGGGTTTTTCAGTGTCGCCTAGCCTGGTGTGTCGGTGTTGTAAATCAGCTGCGTTCTGTGCTGGTAATTAAAATCCCGTCTCTAAGGGAGATCTCCTGCACCCAGTGCCCCTGGGCCATATTAAGGTTACTAGCCAGCAATTTCCATACATCATGAGTGCCGCAGGCTGCGTGGAGTAAAGTGGGACTGTCTCTGTGACCTTAGCCACTCCGCACATCCTCTGTGTCACCCTGATGTGACCGATAGGCAGGCTTGGAACCTGATAAATGACATGTTCCCTTCAGCTTTCGTTGGCGGCAGGGTGATGGGAACACTGGGTTTATTCGTGGTGAGCTGCTTGTCATTTCACATGTCTGTCTGCTGATGAGCTGTTGTCATGGTGTTCACATTTACGTTTTTGGTTTGTCGGTAGTTGTTTTTGCCCCTTTTAAGGTAATTTTTACTTAATTTTTATTCTGTAGCAAAGCCCCCCCCCCCGCCCACCAGTGTTTTGAGCGGCAGAAGAAACGCTTTGAGTGTATGTTACAGGACTAGTTGGTTGTGATTACAGTGCTGCGGTCAAACCCAGCTGATTCAGGTTCAGGGGGCTCTGCAGAGGTGTCATTAGGAGTGCAGATAATGATGCTTCTCACTAGTTTCATTATGGCAACATGCATTAATTCTGGCACCTGTACTTCTTGAAGTCAGCAGGGTGATAATGTTATTTAGGTGGGAGTGGCCCTCAGCCGCATACAGGTGGAAGTCAAGTGAACGCGTGTTTGTTTTATGTTAAGTGTACAGTTACACTTACATTCCTTCATCTTCATCGCCTTCCCTATTTCCAGGAGGTGTCCTAGTGCTGGCACGCCTCTCCGAGCACCATGCTATTATCCAGATGAATGGAGATGTGCTTGCAGTTGCCGTTCTAGCTGTAATGAAGAGCGGTCAGTTGGACGTGCTGTGGTGTCCATAATCCATTGGCTCCTCTTCCTGCTCCTATCAGCTCTGTCCCCCCCCCACTTCTCCCTGGCTTCTCCTTGATCCATCTGGTGTTCCCTCGGCTGTGCGATGCTGGATTCTCCTCTTGCAACCCTTCTGTCACCTCTCTGCTGGCAGCCTAATTAAAAAGAGGGGAGTCTTTTCACAAGATTGATCTGTTTAATTGAAAGGGCAAATGTGCTCTTGCTTTCAGTCTGTTTGGTACCTTTGAATGCACCGCATGCTTTTGAAGGCCGCTAATGGCTATTGATACATCTTGCAAACACGGTATTTACAGTGACAAAGCTGCAACCTCTGCAACTAGCAACAGATGGACAGAGGTGCATCGCTTTTGAAAGACTAGCTGTATGAACAGAATATCAATGTATGGCTATTCATCTGTTTCTTATGTATGAATGAAGGCGTGTTTATTAGTTAAATGTAAAGACATTTTTAGCTAAGTAAATAGTTTTCCCTTCAGGATCAGTATGTGAATTTGAAAGTTCTTCCCATGCAGGTCTTGGTTTACTTTAGGGGCACTTGTTCCCTCCTTACAGACCAAAGACACGTGGGTAAAGTGAACTAAGGTGAGCTCAACTACCCTGTGAGATATTATCTCCCCCAAGATGGCTTGTTATAACCAGATTAGTGCTGCAAAAGAAACATTTGATGTTGTGTACTGGATATCGCTGGCTATTGATGACAAGCGTAAATTAACGAACGAAGGTAAACTGAACTTGTCTACATATGAGAGTTGGAGAGTGACTAGATGGTTCATTTCAAATTTCTTCAATTTTTAAATTTTGCTTCTTGCCTATATAGTATATTATAGATGACAAACTGTTATCATGCCTTTTGAACTGATATTGTAACATTAATGTTCATTGAATGAGTTACATACTTATGCTGAGAATATTTTAAATGTAGAATAATGTAAACCCATGTGTGGAAACTGAATATTGAGACATACTTATTGTTATACAAGTAAATTTATGTAAACTGATTTATGTAAAGTAGTCATTGTTATTCTATTATCACATGGTTGAGACACCTTTATATCACATTAATGTGATAATTTAATTTCTGCTTTCCAGTAGGCATTTTCTCCCTGTGGCTTTTAAAATCACTTCAGCAGTCACTAACAGAAGGCCAGAATGTGTTAATCTAAAATGAAACTGTTTGGATGCTACCATTTGCAGGGAAAGGGGCTTGAGAGCAGAGAGAGCTGCTGTCTGTGAATGTCTTTCATTAGCCTGCACTGACACATCACTAACTTTGTGCTGAGGTAAAATAAATGCCTAACGTAGTAATAAGGTGAAAGTGTGGTATAATGCAGACTGCTTCAGTTCTTTCCTGGGAGACACCTCTGTCTCTGGAGACACCTGTGCAGGTTACATGTGTGGATAAAGTCTGTGCAGCGATGCTGTCTCTGGATGGAGCTTGAGGCTGTGTGCTGCTCTCCTTTTATTGCCATTTGCTCATATACTCACTGCAAGTTTTTGTTTTTGGAAAACATTTTATGTGGACAATATGACCAGAATAAAAAAAAAAGACATCAAAAAATACATCCCCCCTTTTTTTAAACGGTCGGAGGTGTTTAATGCCTATAAAATTTCTTTCTATCATGTCTGTGACCCATTTACAGCTCCACATTAAACTGTCTTTTTCCCCTCCCTCCTCTTTTTAGTTGAATGTTACCCTTTTGCAATTTGCTGTTCTTAGTTGTGGCTGCCTTTTATAACACACGTGATTTACTGGACTGTCTTTAAAGGTTGGTGTTTAACATGTATCACAGGCAAACTGATGTCAGTCAGCTGGGTTTACCAGCACCCTAACAGCTCTAACAGCAGACATTTCATTACATAATCTGGGTACTTCATTAAGGCTGTTGTATAACAGGCTAAACTAGCTATAGAGGCCCCCCCCCCCCCGGTTTATTACAAGGGGTACAGAGAATATGGTGAAAAGCTTTTGTAGATAGTGGTACATCATCTTTGTTAAGTGTAGAATGTATGTTTTATTTTTACAGTGTCTTAATCCCTTCTGCATTCTTCTAAATGTATCAATCAAAAATGTTCTGTTATCAGATTACATTTTATCTAAATTAATTTTTGGTCATGTTTGAGAGTCAGTCCCTCCCCACACACACACACCAGAGTTATGTTAGTGTGTATCTGCACAGTTTTCTTAGGTTTGTGAAAAGTAACACTTGTATGGAAAACAGTGAAAACAACTAAATGGTATAAAACAGTATAGAGAAATCTCCTTATAAAGATATGGATTACAGACAGTCTGCTGGCTGTTTGATTAAGATGAGTATTATCTTCAGCAGTTTTTCACTGGTGTCATTTTTTCCCCCCCTATATGTGGAGAGTTAAAGCAATATTTACTTTCACAAACATTTTAAATTATGCTTGAGTGCATTTTAAAATATAGGATTGAAACGTCTCTTGCTGGGTTGTAATTCCTGCTTTTTAAAATGGTGTTTTCCTGACATTTTATGCTGCAGCAGGGCATAAATGAAGTAAAGTGTGTTGGAGTGTGGTGGCAGCACTGAGTTAATTCCAGCGTGCCCCAAGCAGGGTGAACACTTCTGTTGTCTTTGGGTATTTCCCTGCTACGGCGTTTTAGGTAGCCGGAGTGTGGGAATGCTGTATTTTAGGATAGTGTTGGGCTCCGGCAGCCACCAGATGGCTGAGTCCTGCCCCCTGCTGAGGACAAACAGCAGCTGCCAGTTACTCCATTTTTTGCCTTTGGATTTAAAAATTCAGCCATGGTATTTCCTTTCTTATTTGTCATCAGAATTTTTTGACAGTTTTCAAGAAAATAAGTGATTTGTTTAGCAGATACTTTTCATTCTACTTCACGGTCATTCACATTTTTGTTTGCTTAATTTTTTCAGTGTATTTTAAAATGTGATGTGAAATGTGGTGTAAAATGTGATGTGAAATGACAGCCCTTTTCCGTTTTTGTCCCCATGAATATGCATCTCCCTGAAAATGTCCTGTTATTGCATCCTTTAAACTACTCTTGTACAATTTAAGGCTTTTCTTTTGATTAATGTCTTAATCTCTAAAAGCACAATGAAATGGAATATGCTCTTTGAGTAATATGCGGTAATCTGCTTTATCTGTAGTCAACCTCTGTACTTTTCTTTGGACCTGGTTTTCATTTGCTTTTATCTTTCAGAAATTGATTTTTATTTATTTATTTATTTATTTTGTTTTTACTGCAGTTCAGTGAGCTGATTAAAATATTGTGAAGAACAGGCCACCATTTGTATAAATTGCTAACTAGTTTGCATCAATTTCTGGTGACATAAAGCTATACTTAAATTGTGCTTATTGATCTCATCTGCAGCAACTCAGCCGGGACAAGACATTCCAGTCCGACAACGAGGGCAGTCAAGTTTTCAAAGGACACAGGTAGTCCTCCCTAATGTGTCTAACCTGTTTGGTAGCTTTGTGGTTTATCAGGTATGGAAATGCTGTTGAGTGGTGTGTGCTGGCAGTAGCTGTTTTCGGTGAGCTGAGAAGCTGTGCAGAAAGTGAGCGTGTGAAAATCATACCTGGAGGACATACCCAGAGATATTCCTGTCTCTTGCTGCCAGGCCCGGGAAAACTGTTTTGGAACCGCCAGCACAAAGCTGGTGTGCAAAGCTGGTGCCAGAGAATTAAGGGCTTATTGTAGACAGGCGAGCAGAAGAACAGTGTGTGCAATCGAAGAGTTCTGCTTGTTATGTTCAATACTGAAAATATTGCTTTTCATTACTGTGGCTTGTGGGCAAATCCATGGCAATTAGACAGCTGGTTATGTGGAAAAGGGATCGAGTGATACAACTATGTTGATGCTTGGTCTAAACAAATTACGAAAAAGT
This sequence comes from Chitala chitala, assembly GCA_025773905.1. Classification (NCBI taxonomy): domain Eukaryota; kingdom Metazoa; phylum Chordata; class Actinopteri; order Osteoglossiformes; family Notopteridae; genus Chitala; species Chitala chitala. Next base: position 17,972 of record JABJVR010001197.1, read on the forward strand.
AGTGATTATATTTGACGTGTGGCAACTGGCTTCTTGTAGACAGTCACCCTGGAGTGTTTTATTAGTGACCTAAGAAGACTTCTGTCTTGACCATACTGAAGATGCTCTGGTCATTGGATCTTGGAGCTCTTTAGTTCGTCAGGTGCAAGCCTTTGTTTTTGTCCTTGCCGCATCTACGTGGCATACAGTATTATTGTATTTAATTGGCACTTTAAGGACTGCATATTTTAAATACAGTGACTGCAGCTACCTCTGGGTTGTGGCATTAATTCCCTGTTGCAAATAGATGAGACTTAACTGTTTTATGCAAGATTTTCTGGATTAGCTTCGTGACATGCTGTGCAGAAGGTGGAAGTTCTAAATTGGGTTTGTGTGAGGTGAATTGTCAGGGGTATGAGAAACTGTAGGTTTTATTTTCTAGAAAATTATGTTATCTTACTGACGAAGGACTGGTAATCCCTTTACTACTTTGCATGAAGTTTGGAGACCCCCCCACACACACACACACACACACACACACACACACACACACGAAACACTGTATCATTGTTTTCCTGCTTGTCATCACAGAAATGTTGCACTGGTGATCTAAAAATCTAACAATGGAGATGTGTGTATTGCATGTGTCTCCTACACAGAAACCTGGTCACCTGCCTGTCAGTGTCAATGGATGGCACGCTGCTACTGTCCGCCTCCCACGATGAGAGCGTCAGGCTATGGGACATCCAGAGCAAGCAGACCATCCGCACCATTAACCACAAAGGTGAGTTAGAGGGTGGGGGGGCAGACTTCTGTGCATTTTTCAAGTCCCAGTAAAGAAGTCATTGGCAGCTGGCTGATATTTTTCCGATAGGCACTATTAACTAGAAAAAGTATGCAGTCCTCTGCAATGATATTTTAATGTGTGACATAAAATTATAAGTGGAAATTGGCTTCGTTTAGATAGAAGACCCATGCAAAGTCTGTAAGTATCCTTACTGAAAGGTTTTGGTTTGCGGATGCTATGTGAGCTTACGGTTGGCGCTGCTACTGGTTGTATGCCATCCATATATGTAACTGCCCATGTATGTGTGAGGACAGAAGACGTACCACAGCTCCACATCCTTATTCACTTGGGCTTTGGATGAGGCGTACAGTCAGCATTGCTTACTTCTAAAAAGAGTGAGTGAGCAGTTGTTGAAGAGGCAGCAGTAGGAACAGGATTTCCTTTGTGCATGTTGAAGAGCTATGCTGAGAGAAGGTTGCATGCTGAAGAGGAGCAAGGTTGGAACCTCTGAGCACTTGTAGCAATACAGATAGAGCTGTGCTTCCCTGGAGCTGATTCTGTCTGAAGGTGTCCTTTAATGGACCCAGTGAAGCCAAGCGCTGCCCACTAAACCATACCCTGAAACTGCTACGTAAAGTTAAAGCTGCACTGAGTGAAGTTGCTGTGGAGAACTGTGAGCTGTATGATCCTCAGTTCAACTAACCTGTGTGTGGATGCACATCACACGCAGCCTTGTGCTTGTCTGTTAGCTGGAATAAGTCTGACCGCTACCACTCTCCACTGATCTGTTTTCACTAACAAGGAGTTTTTACACACACACACACACACACACACACACACACACACACACACAGACACACACACACACACACACACACACACACAC
>JABJVR010001198.1:0-19622 GCA_025773905.1 Chitala chitala
GTTCTGGAAGAGGTGACTACTCTTATGGCGTCACTGTGACAAGCCGTTCTGATTTAGAATATGGAGACAATTAAATTTTATCGGTCAAAGAATTCCCAGCAGGGAATAAGACTGCAGAAACTTATGTTTGTCGCTGACAGCAGCTGAAACACTTGGTGCAAATGCTCCGGTGTAGGAACGTAAAGAACCTTAACAAGCGGACACACCAAGCGCAGGTCTTCGAGAAACCATATTATGTATAAACAACGTCAAATTTAACAGTTCTGGAACACACTAATAAAAATCCTTGCCCGAGAAACACGTGTCATGCTACTTGAGAGCCGGTCATGATATTTTCTATAGTATTTGAAAACTGGCAGTAATGTCCAAATGGATAATCGTGTTTTTTTTTTCTTTTTTTTTTTTTTTTACCGCTCGAATAAAGTAGTAATAAGCTTCACGTTCCAATGTAAAGGTAAATCAGAAACGTGGAAAATGGTATTTGTTGTATCTTAATCTTTTCTTGTGTACAATATTTTATCACGTAAAGTTATGTAACCTATAGTAAGAATCACTGTCTTCATTGTCTTTAGGGTGAATAAAATTCATTAAGCAGCAGTAGATGCGTTTGTCATTGTTTAGATGGTCTTCTGCGGTAACACCAAAGTAGTTCATTTCGGATTCAAACAAAATACGCAATTATTTTGAATAAAGTGCAACAGAAAGGAATATAATTAATTAAACATCCATAGTATTTGTCATGATTAATATAAACAGTATTTACATAAGGATTACGCAACAATTTAGCACACTAAAACGTAACATTACTTTCGAATTTATTCAATAGCAAGAAATTATCTAACAAAACAGTAATGATTTTATTACCATATTGTTACCATATTGCACTGGCCATGACACTATTCATAAGACTGACGGCGAGGACTTCTGTACAACGTGTAGATAGAATAACAACACATTGGAAACACTGTAGATGACAGATATTTGTCGTTTTTACAATGCGACTAATAAAATCGTCACGTTTAATTAGATGGTGTTTATTACAGTTAAGTAGACATATGATACTGCATTGCATAACGAAGAAAGCGTGAATATTCTGGCGCCCTCCTCCTCCCAGCCTCCAACATTTACGTGTAATGTGCTGCGTCTGATCACGGGTGATTATCCGGGCATACAGGCGACATGGTCATGGCGGAGGGGGCAGTTGTTCTAAGGAGGAATAGGCCTGGAACCAAGGCCCAGGTACGCTTATTGTACAATTTCCTTGTTTTAAGTTATACATATTCACAGACAAAACGTTAACCGGATGAACGTGACCATGCATAGTCAATGATTTCGGTTTTGTGATTTTTTTTTTTGGAAACAATGGCAGTTGTTTGGAAATACCGGAAGAACCGACTCACGAATTTTGTCCGTGCATTGATTTATCCAGTGATCGTTATGGGCAGCGCCTGTGTTTTAAATGCAAGTCGTGCGGTTGTTTTTGATACGACGGCATTAACTGCTAAGGCGCACTATTCCTGAGCGCAGTGTGCGCCTTTTGGGGGCTGCCATTTAGCTGCCATTTAGCTAGCATTTAAAGTGGCCAGTATATAGTGGATGCTGTCAACAAGAATAAGCCTTAATATGGGAACGTACATTCGGTCGCTACAATTAAAAATGTTATTTTTTTGGATAAAAAGTTAGTATGCACCTCCTATGTTTTTTTTTTTTCTTCGAGTTATTTTAGTATTTAATATAGAAGTATTAAAGTCTTATCGCGTATACGTACTTTAGCTAAGCCAAGGCCTGTAGTGAAGAATTTAGCTGTCATTTTCGGAAAACCTTTTCCCTGCTGACTACTTATTAAACAACAATGACAACATGTCTCAAAGTTGTCATATTGTTTTAAAGATTGCGGTTTTTGCTGTATTATATTGCAGTTGCAAGGTTACTGTCTTATAGAGACCTACTTAATGACATTTCAGGTTTTAAAAATTATTTTGTACGTTAAAAATATAATATGGTGTCGCATGGGATTGATTAGATTAGATTAGATTCAACCTTATTGTTATTGTGCATGTTACGGTACAAGGCAATGCAGTAATGAGCGGCAGAGGCATATTAGAAATAGTTTTAATGTCACATAAAACTATAAGGATGTTAAATCCATTCGTTAACTGACAGCTCTGCACGCCTGTTTTCGGGGAAGCTATATGGGTTGTTGCTCGCGTATATTAAGATAAATATAATAAATTTTCGTGTAATAATTTGTGTCAAGTGAAAAATGTATTGCGCTTCAGGATTTTTACAATTGGCCAGAGGAATCGTTTGAAGAGATGGATAGTACCCTGGCAGTACAACAGGTAAGGCTGCAGTTTGTGTATGTAATTTACAAGTGAGTGAACGGTTCCACAAGGAGCGTGTATTTTTTCTGCATATGACTGAATCTTATTCCTGTTATACTATATTCATCTAATGTTTTGCAATTCTTAATTTAAGATAACATTCTGCTAAAGTGACAAGACAGCTATGTAGTGGATAACTGTGAACTGTGTCTTTGCTTCTTTTCTTTCCTCAGTACATCCAGCAGAATATCCGCCTGGACTGCTGGAACATTGACAAGATTCTGGAGCCCCCAGATGGACAAGATGAAGGTGTATGGAAGTATGAGCATCTTAGGTACTGTTCCTACCAGGGACAATTTAATTCCTTTGCTGTTTTAACAACATTTTCATTTATTAGTTCAGCAGCATACAACAAGGTCGAGGGTAGAAACGTCCAGTTTTTAAAAGCCAAAGCATTTTACACAGCATTTTTGCACTGTTTTGCATAGCTTATTTAAATTTGTCGTCGATTTGTGTTGTAACGGAGTACAACCAGAGCACATTATCAGGGTTACAACAGCAAAAACAAACTGAATTACTCAGTGGTGTTATACTAACAGGGACGTACCTTAAAAATGTAATTTTCAGTCAGTCAACAGCAATAGTAGGATGATCATCAGTATATTTCAGACTTAAACGTTAGGGGTAGTTTTATTACTTTACTAATCGTGTAGTACTAGTCATTTACTCATCCTGTGTTGCAGACAGTTCTGCCTGGAGCTGAATGGACTTGCTGTTCACCTGCAGGTAACAATTTAAATAATGTGCAGAATATACTGGATTTGGGTATCTTTTTGTCTGCTTTATCTATTTGACTGGCTAAATGGTTTTAATTTAACTTTTGAAACTTGTCATCTGTTGATCACTGAGAAACTTTAATTATACTTGTCATACATGCTATATGCAACATTCATTTTGTCTTCAGATTTGATTAACTTCAGTTTATTGCTTGGCTTTAATCAAAATGATTAATTTCAAATTTATATGGTTTGATATTTTGCTGGAGGAGATCAGGCTAATTTACAAGAGAGGATAGTAGGGATTGTTACATGGACTTGGATTAAAGTTCTGGTTAAAAATTCTGTCCTTATCCACATGCTGCTTCTTGATACCTTATTTCTTTTGATATTAAATAATGGATTTTTTTGTAAGTTTGTATGTTCTGATTGTTTGGTAGTGGAAGAGGAAAAATATTAGAAAATTTAGAAAGGCTATACATAGTATGCTCTTAAAGTCTGAATTTCTCAACTAGTTAAGTTAGTTAAAAAAAAGAGGGCAATAGTAGTGTGTGTGTGTGTGTGTGTGTGTGTATGTAAAAAAAACAGTGAAATTGTACCATGTCCATTGGATCTATAAAAATTTAAATACTCAGATTGTCTGTAGAAGAGTGTTTAACACCACAGACCTTTGTGAATGCAGGGTGAGTGTCATCCAGAAACCTGCACCCAAATGACCGCTACTGAGCAGTGGATCTTCCTCTGTGCTGCCCACAAAACACCGAAAGAGGTCAGAACTCTGTTAAGGTTCCTTGCATCCCTGCTTCCCTTCTGAGGTAAACTTCATGGTTTTCACATGCTAACGTTTGACGTGTCATTTCCTGTCTACTGCTCTTTGCAGTGTCCAGCCATCGACTACACCAGGCACACATTGGATGGGGCCGCCTGTCTACTCAACAGCAACAAGTATTTCCCCAGCCGGTAAGTTGATTTCTGTCATTGGTTGTAATTGGTAAAGTATCATTGAAAACTGCTGTCTTAAGTTAGGCTTTGTTTAGTGTGTGCGCGTGTGTGTGTGTGTGTGTACAAAAGGATACCTGTATACACCCACAGATTCACTTATTTTATTTTTTATTTTCATATAATGATCCTGGGCTTTTGATAACCAAGTTTTGGTATTTAAACAAAGAATTAATTCTAACAAAACTTGTCTGAAAGAATTTATTTCTGCTTCACGCGATATTCATGCATCTAGTGATATTGTGCCAGTAGCTGTTTGGTTTTTGACCCAAAAATGTAGTTCAGTCAGATTTATAATGGATTCGTCAAGGTAACAATAGCAAATGTATCAGTATCATTTTGACTGTATAAATCAGAGGTTCACTTTTTTTTTTTTTTTTTTTTGTCACCAATTCCCTACGGCACATTTAGACTTTTTTTTTTTTTTTTATTGAACTTATTCAATGCATTTAGATACTCTTGTGCTTCCAACTGACCAATTAAGCAATTGATTGGTTTGAACTGCACTTTACAGTAGGTTGTTAGGTACAGTCTATTCATCCTTTCCTTAGAGTGAGCATTAAGGAGTCTTCGGTGACGAAGTTGGGCTCGGTGTGTCGCCGGATCTACAGGATATTTTCCCACGCCTACTTTCACCATCGGCAGATATTTGACAAGTATGAGGTAGGCCCCTTTTTGCTGATTTGCAGGCAAAATCACAGGGCCAGTTCTAAGAACATGGATTTATTTATCTTGTCAGCTTCACATTGATGGTTGTCTGTGAAATAATGTATTGAGTTATTCAGAATATGCTGAATATTGCGGGGTGGAATCTGGCAGAGTACAGTCAGTTATCAACACAGCCGGTTGCCTGAATGAATGCCTAAATGTACAATAATTTAGGTCTTTTTGAAATCTTTAAAAAGACGAAGCTGTTAATCCATGGAGCATTTTAAGTATGCTAGTCTAATCACGTGTTTCCATTTGCTGCATGCTAAATGTCAAACCAAGGTGCCTCTGTTTTTCCAGTCTGATGTCAGTGCTGTTCATCTGTCCCTTTCTAGAACGAGACTTTCTTGTGTCATCGGTTCACACGTTTTGTGATGAAGTACAACCTGATGTCCAATGACAATCTTATAGTACCCATCATGGAGGAGGACATTCAAAATGCAGCAGCAGCAACAGCAGAGAATGAGGCGTGAGGTCTCAGGTACCATGTGGCCTGCCTTATCTTACATCCTGCCAGAGACCCAGATCATACGGGCCAACCACCTGGAAAACGGAGCTTGTGTGTGTTGAGTGCCATAGCAACATCATCGCAAAAAAAATTACAAGCAAGTTTTTTTTTTCCCCGTCTCTTTCATGCAGACATTGTACTGTGTGCAGTTTTCAACCATGTTCTGTGGTTGGCGGCGGTTAGTGTTCCAGGGCTAGGCTCATCGTTTTCTTGTATTTTGTTGTATGGTGTTCTCTCTATTATGCCATTATGAGCAAATATCTATATTTTTTACCCCCTTTCACCCATATGTAAAATGTTTTGTTTTTCAATTAATGGTTCAACCCAATTTGTTCTTTGGCTCCCTTAAAATGACTGCTATTAATTTATTAACTAACATTGTGGTGCAGTTGTTTTCCTGTTTATCTTCAAACAGTGGTATTTGATGGAGGAATGAAACACCTTGCATTGTTTTTAATCGATTGTAAGCAGATACTTTATTTTAAAAATAAACATTGTATTAACATCCAGGAAATAAAACCACGTGTTACCATACTCTTGTTACAGTACTTGTAGTCAGTAATACGGGTCTATTATTCATTTGTAGAAAACCTTGTTACTGACAAAGAAACAAACTTGGCAATATACTCATATGTACAGCAGGTTCTCTACCTATGGTTGTCATAGGAAAACAATAGTACACAATACGTTGCATTGTGTACTTAGTTTCCCAGTGTTAGTTTTGTACAATACAAGAACAAAAGGAGATAGAATAGCAAGAGTTGGATGTGCAAAAAAAAAAAAAAAAAAAACTTGCTAACAACCTTCATGACTTGTTAGTTTTACAATATAAAAACATGATTTACAAACCACTAAAGATCATTTATTCATTATACGTATCCTGTGTAAAATGTAAGAGTGACTTTAGCACCATATAGGTCTTCATGCAGTAGCTCTGCTGCTGGTAAAACCTAGAGATTTTTTTTTTTAATACAGTCATCTTTGAATAGTTTGGCAACATAAAACCATAATATAAAAGAGTTTAGACAAATGTAGTATTTGTAAACTATAGCCTAATTCTACCATGAAGCTGTGCACCATGTACAGTTCAGTGCTGATCCACATTCAGATGGGCTTGTTCCCCCTTTAACTATCGAGATGGAGTACAGAGATGCTGGTGAGGGGCTGCCATTTCCCCTACTACACTCCACATTTGGGTGCTAGAGGTGGCACAATGTGAATTTTTACGAATCTGGCCTTTCCCCAAACTCAGCAGCGGAAACAGCATAAGGACTGGAAAAATAAGAAAACCGAGTCAATACAGGTCACAGATTTTCTGACTGCATTTACTAGTACACACACTAGCACACTCCAGCTGCACGTGCCAGCAGCCCTGAAAATCTGCTTTTTAGGAAGAGCGACATCCTGCAATCGTGAAGGTGTGATGTGTTCCAAAGCACCGTGGTACAACGGGAACAAATCTCCACCTGTACCCAGCATGAATCCGTACGTCTCAAATGATATCCTCCCAGCAACAAATCAATGCGCTGGGGAACTTCAGCAGGAATCGCTTTTCTCTAGATTTACTTAAAACGTGAAGAAAAGAAAGATCCAGTATGGCTTTTATAAAATGTCAAAGTGCCAAGTAGTGTCGTGTCTAATCCGTGATTCATGTTAGAGGCTGGAGATGGAAGTGCGACAATGAGGTCACATGCAGGTGACCTCTGCAGCCCCTTCGTCCTGCTCAAAGCCCCCGTCATCCAGGTGGGACAGAGCACTTGGGTAACCGCCTCCAAAAACTGGGAACCCTGCGATGCCTTCTGCAGAGAGGGCCAGCTCATCCACAGCTCCTGCTGCCACTCCCTGAGTCACAGAGTGGCTGGGCTCCTTCCTGTGGGGGGACCCAGCCTGGAAGACAGACAGCGTGTACGCGCGCATACATTTCTTACTTGGCCGAACGCTCCTTTACATTACAAAACTCGATAGAAACCACTCTTTTCTCACATTTCAGCAGTCAGCCATTGTACATATTGTGACATGGAAGCAGTGATTTTTTTCAGTGCTTTTATGAAAATCACTGAAAAACAGCCTCCCATAAACAAGGATAATTTCCTTAGGCAGCTTCAAAGTGACCTGTATGCGGTACCTAAAAAGAATGTTTTGTGATAATTCATAGTCGTTCTTAAGAAGTCGTATTCACTTAAAAAGATGTTTTACAAATGTAGCGATGATTCAATTACAGCAATTTTTCCACTAACTCGTAACTGAAAAGATATTTCCAACTTTACTGAATGTAGCCAACAGGTGGCAGTATTGTTAAAGACAACGTTCTCTGAATTAATAAATTATCAGACTTGTCTGTAAAATTGGGCTTTAAGACATCTGACAAGTATTTCTCAGAAGGGCCAGTCATCTGTTGAAGACATAAGGACTGTTGATCTCACCTGGGTGCGTTGCTTTGCAGATCCAGCTCTGACTGGTCTCTGGAGGAACACCACCTGTTTGGTAGCTAGATTGCCATCACTGAAAGCAGAAATACAGGTAACTGCAGAATGGCACTTTTAGATAATTAGGTTGTAGGTAGTGGTATGAAAATTACCTATCATGGCGAATTATGGGTGTGGGCAGAACACAGGTGAGCAGCCAACCAAACTCAGCTAGCGTGTGGAGCAGGGGACCATAGTCAGTCTTCACATTCGAGCCCTTGAGGACACAGTATGAGGACAGGTGTGTGAATGTAAAAACGTGTCAGAACCCTTCAAACATCTTGGGTAGAATTCAATGTAAGCCTTACCTCTATTACAGTCCACTGCTCCACAACAATGGTGTCATTAGCGATAGGGGTGTTGCTCCGCTCTTCATACACAAAAAGTCCTTCCAGTGACCTGGGGACAGGCTCTCCTGTACAAACACACCAACGCGATCAAGACACCAACAGCTCATTAGCCATTTTATTCAAAAAGTGAACATCAGTGATTGTCAGAGTACACACAAGTAAATTTACTGAGACTAACAACTAACTCAGGAAATCAATCAGCATTGTGAAGTACTTATAACTGACTTTCACATATTTTAACTTCAGCCACCTCAGTTTTTGTCCAAACACTATGCTAAGCCTCCTTTAATGTATTCATAAAGCACGTTAATTATAATATGTTAATTATATTTTTAGCTGCAGCACCTGTACCAAGCTATGCAGTGCAAGAAATACCTTTGGGTGTGTCCCAGTACACAAAAGAATCCACCAATGACCAGCCCTTGCGGTAGTACGCAGCTGTCAGCTCCAGCCAGTCAGCTTCCAACGCACTGACCACCTGGCCTTTCCGTGACACTCGCATGGATAGTGCCCCCTGGTGGTAGCAGCATGCAACAGCTTCTTGAGGGGCATAGCCTGGGGCCCAGGAGTGGAACAACACCAGCAGCTGAAGGTCTGCAACGGAGTGATTATGCAAGGATTTATAATGTATTCTTTAGAACACCAACTGTGCCTTTTGCCTATTAAACTAATTACGCAGTACAATATGATGTGGTTGGGCTCTTACAAGCTTAGACGCCTTGGTAAGTAAAACACCAGTGATGCAAACAGATTTTCCCCAACTTCAAAGTGAACCACTTCAAAGTGTTGTTTTCACTTTGCATCTGCACTAAGTATTCCTTTCTGCAACTTAGTCACATGACTCAACACGCTTTACACAGCGATAACGTGTAAACAAACAATCATAACATGTCTGTACGTGTATGAAATGTGCAGTCTTGAGTTTTCATTCCACTCCTTGCATGCGCTACCACAGTGAAGCTGAGATGCTCTATTATCCCTACTCTAAAACAATCTGGATTAATTACGCGACTATAGTATCACAAATCAGAAACTTAATAGGAAAAACTGAGCGTTCCATGTCTTACCGGGGTTGTAGGTTGGCTCCTCGAGTTCCCTGCCTCGAGATGGTGAGCTAGGTGGGGTCTTGGATGGAGATCGACAGCCTCTCTTTGGGCTGGAGATCCTCCCATTACAGCCATGTGTCCCAAAGCCCACCTGCTGAAGCACGGAGCCCACAAACCTCACACCACCCCGAGCGCTGTTGTTCACCTGGGACAGTTAGGAAAGGAAAAAATCAGGGGGCTCCGACGGTCAAAATTTCAGCCTCAAAGGTTATTAACTGTGATATCATAAAAAAAAAAAAATTACGTTTATGCCACTGGAACATTTTGACCAAGGCACTGGGCAGGAAAATTAAGTGTTTAAAAAATAGAAAGGAAAAAAAAGGCAGGTTTTAAAAACCAAATGACGTTACAAGCAAAAAATAGCTGTGGTTTACCAAAAAAAGAAAGATGAAACACATGCACAACGCTTTTTTTTTCCCCCAACGGTTGGGCACACGGACTAAAATACACATGGATGGACTTACCCTGTCAATGAGCGCTCGCACCGTTTCACTGGTCAAAGAGTCTCCAGGAAGGGGCCACTCTTCTACCCTCAGCACCGGCACATTGTGGCACATCGGCATCGACTGTTTGCTGGCTCAGAGGAGGCAAATTGTTACACACCCAACAATGAGACCGACTGTATTCCAGGCGAACAATACACACACCAATCACAGCGATGAGAGCTGTGGTGACACACTCAAGGTGTTAGATCACCAAGGCTAAGGTCACATTTCACATGTTAGAAAGGGGCGAACAGGCAGGCAGCGAGGGAGGGGCAGGAGAAACAGGAAGTGGGGAGAAGATGGAAGGGACCAAAGGTGGAAGGCACTAGAAGTAATAGACAGACAATGGATAAACTCTCTGCCCAAAGTAGAGCACCATCGTCTAGACAGGCCCATTTTAGCCACACCAGGGCTCCGCGGGGAATACGCCAGGGGATGTTTGGACACAAAACAATAAGAGCCCTCATAGGAAGCACAGCCCCCAGAGAAAACAACACCATCAGCAAGACCTCGGACACGATGCCTCAAATAAATATGGCGAAGAGGCAAGACAAACCAGTTTGTTATGGCTTCCTGCTTTTTATTGTGCAGGGCCTGGTTTTTCTGCCTCCATTTCCTGGGATGACTACAACAATTTGAGTGTAAACGTACAGATAAATGAGGTCTGGGGGTTTGCATGCGCACACACACATATACACACACGCACATGCATGCATGTGCTACACCTACAATTAAGTGATAACATTTAAGAACAGTTTATGTTATTATGAATCCCATTATGTGTTAACTGGTTGCAGAAGTGATAATAGAAAAATGCATTTAATAATAATGAATTTCTCACTCTGTATCATGAAGACCATTTGTATCACACACTGCCCCAGTAGTGAAGAAAGGTGTAGGGGGCGGAGCTGTACCTGAGGCGCTGGCGGGACAGTACGGCGCGGTACATCAGGCTGCAGGGCAGGCCACGGCTCCGTCCTACCGATAGGATGACGGGGTGCAGGGCGGCCAGTGTGTAGCCCTGAGTGTAGTAGGGCTGCAGAGCTTGGGGTAGCTCAATCAGAGAATTTAGACCCTGCACTGTGGGTCTGCTGCCTGAGGGAGGAGGAGCAAACAGCAAGGGCTCATTTGATTGGTCACTTCATGAAACATTCTTCACCAAATCACACACGCTCTCCACACACGCTGTGACGTTCACACAAACTCTCTGATGATTTAGGTTAAAACAACCTTAAATGTACTGGAATGCTATCAACAAACAAAAAATAAATGTACAAAGAAAACTGAAAGTGACGTGTAATGTTGGCCAAATGTGAATTAGTTGCTCTGTAATAAATAGGCAACGTTCTCCCTCGCTGCCTGCTGTTTCTGAAATTGTGCAGTGCGGAGAAAAATTTCCTCACACAGTCTTGAGGCATCAAAGAAACCTAGCTCCACAAAACATATTCATAAAATTGTGCTTTGCCAGAAAGAACCTAAATAACAGAGCTCTCTAAAAGCACCATAGAAACATCAACCCAAAGTACCACAGTATTCAAAAAGAATTACAACCGCCTTGTAATATTGCAAGTCCAGTTATAACCAAGCCTTTAAGACCACAGAATACATCATGCTGTGGATTTTAGTAAATGCAATTCGTTTGCCCTAAATATAACATGTTCTTTTTCATTATGAAAGTAAATAAAATTAATTTTAAAAGCCACATTTAGCTCAATCATTTAACAATTGCCTCCCAAACAGAAATTGTTTTTCAGTGGGAACACTGAATATAAGAGGTGATTATTATGGCACAATTATTACTTTCCTATTTGCACTCATGCTTTGAGAAGTGCCCTATAATAAACTGCAGTGTTTCAGTAAAGTTTGAGGTCAAAGTATGTGAACATACAAGTTCATGCCATAATGTGGGACATACATTTAGAAGAAGGAAGCGATTGTAGCGCTGTTGTAACACATTTTCTGAAATTATATGATGGGTTTGTTTGAAATAGTCTGCGGATACAATCAGATCACCTTTCCAGGAGTGAGACAGGAATTTTTTTTTTTATTATTTTTTAAGAACCTGAAGGACTCTGGCCTATGAGAATCAGCACTGAAAGCCCTTTTGTGATGTCAGTTTAACTGTACAGCATATAGAGTTGCAGCAAAAACACAAGGAGACACACAGCAAAAATCGACATGCAGGACATACAGTTTTATTCATAAATTTGCACATCTCTGGCACAGGATTATGTTATTTTTAATATAGTAAATGTTCATTTCTGTGATGACAAATATCATCATATGTGCACCAATATTAAAGACACTTGTTGGCCGTACCAGTATAAGAAAATATGATAAATGTCTTATGAATTCTGGAAGGGGGTATGTAAACTTCTGAACAGAGCTTTGTAGTGCATTTAAGATTCTACAGGCCTGCATCTATGCCAATGACACCTTAGTTAGCCAAAAACCCTACGTTTCTTCACTTTCACCCTCTACAATGGTTGACTGTTTGAACATTCAGGGCTTACAGCAAAGCTGTGGCATACAGCCAGGTACCAAACGTCATGATACCTACTTACACACAAACACAAATGCGCACACACACTCCTATATATAAACAGACATTTTAAATATACAATGAATAGTTTTAGCCACTGTGGAAATAATTAAAACTCAAACGCTTAGCATAAACTGTGTATAAATTCCATTACATTATATTTTTTATACATGACCAGTGGTATATAGTATCTGTATACACTTATAAGATCAGTATACTTAGTAGTAATCAGGCTCATTCTCCCACTTTTTATTTCATCACATTCATTTTTATAATAAATAATAGTTTAAAATAAAAGCATCCACACATACACTAAGCATGTTATTGATATACTCACCCATCTAACTTAATCAGTTTTGCTAAGATAATGCCTTTATAATACAATAATAATGATTATGATGATGCTCGTCTACATCATCTGACCACACAGACTGCCTGAAAGTTGGCCATACAGGGACTGACACGGGGCTAATGGGCCTCTGGGGGGAGTCCCGTCTCCACATTCAGCCTTCTGTGTGACACAAATTGTGAGAGCACGGTGGTTTTGTCCCCCTACGTTTCCCCATTTTCAACTTCCAAACATCTCCCCCCGCAAGCCCCAGCCCCCACCTCACAAGCCCACACTCCTAACAAATCGTACACTGAACTCTCTGTTCTCCGCGTCTGACAGTGAGAATGAGAGAGAGAGTGATGGAGCCTGGAGGTAGGGGCAGATGCTGGATGGTCTAGATTCCAAAGCAGAACAACACACAAAGCCACAGTAATGAGAAAACATTATAAAACTGATGAGCAATTAACACAGTCCTGGATGTGATTTTAAACAGTGATTCACAGAAATTCTCTTATTCAACTCATCAGGCCAGCATCAGCGTACTGTTCAACAAATCCAGCTCCACCAAAATCAAACTGAGATGTGTCAGATGAAACCCCGTCGGTCATAGTTTTGCCATGTCTGATGCCAATTCTCTTCTCCCACTCAGATTTAGTAGAGTGTGTTTAATGAAAGATAGATTGTGACAAGTATAAATATTCCCTAGAATCACTGCTCATAATCAAAAAGAAACAAGTCAACATTACCCCATGTATGCTCAAAATAGAATATAAAACAGAAGCAAATGAGCATATCAAGTGTTGCAGCAGTTTAAATTACTTCTTGTACATATTGCCTATATACTTTATTCAAAAGTAACTCACATGGCAGTAAGCATAATATGTTCATTAAACAATGTAGAAAAAATATAAATACAAATCACCAAATACCAAATTGTTTGTATACACACACACACACACACACACACACACACACACACACACACAGGGTGACAACAAGTTTGAATTAGTAATATGAAAGCAGATGCCCAGTTGGGAAGGACAGTTTTTCTGCATTTTGTTATCTTAAAACACCACAATACATTACGTAATCATTGTAAACAGTGCTTTACAAAAGTGCTTAACCCATAAACTTTTAGATGAGTCTCATTCATCAATCAGTACTCGTCAGTGTGTGTAACAACCTCAACATTCTTCAAGCAATCCAATCATCCGCCCCTAATCAGCCTCATTTGTGCACCCTAATCACTACCACACCCTATTATGAATGGTTTATATAGCTGTTTTACCCATTACTGAAGATAGGCAAAAACATTTCTACTTTGGAAGGGTAACCTTTAAAGCATGCAGTGGCAAGCTGATTCTCAACACATATGAAATGACTCATCAAAAGTCACTGGAAAAAACTTAAGAAGCACTGACCATGGCAACTTAAGAAGCACTGACCTACTGGCAGATTAATTGAAAGTATTTTAATCTCCTCCCATTACAGCCATGTGTCCTAAAGCCCATTTGAGAAAAAATAAATTTTTATGGCACAGTGAGGAGAAAACACAGTAGTATCCTACTGGACAGAACAGCAATCAATCAAACTGAATCACGCACAGTTCAGACTGACAAAACTGGGCGTCTCTTAACAGCCCTGACTGCCACATATGAGGTTTTAACAGCAGATTTAAGGAACCTGGGAATTTTGGCATGCCAAGTATGCATGTCTGTTTGTGTGTGTGTGTGTGTGTGTGTGTGGGGGGGGGGGGTTAAAATAAACAGCTGGAAAAGAAAAAATGTAAAATATTTCAGGCAGACAATATTTTGCTAGTTTTCATCAACTGGTCTGCACCATCACTCCTGCTCAATACACACAAAAATCATCACCCACAAACAGCAACCTTCATATCTTTGACACTTAATGCAATGTTGAAATTTTGAGTAACTAGAATCATGTTGAGAAACAGCATCTCTATAGCTGATCACTCTGACAGGAAAAAAATGTCTAGGACAATACTAAACAATGGATTCAGTGAGTAATTTAAAATTCAAACAATAATTATGAATCTACAGCTCAACGGTGGTCATACAAAATGTTAGCAGAATGCTGAGTACTATGTCTTATCAATGAATCTCAACATGTTAGGTAAATACAGTAAATAGGAAATCCACTGCAATGTTTATAAGTTTTTCTTTTTGTTTGTTTATAAAGTAAACCTTGCTAGGTTGCATTTTGCTGTCATCCTTTGTTTGCTGTGCAAGACAGACCATATTTAGTGGCCCTTTATTACATGAGGCAATGACACTGGTGCTATAAGACCAGCGTAAAGTACATGCCAAAGTCTTCAGAATCAGAATGTCTTCAGAATGTCACAAGTTTGCAAACACTTTCAACTTTCAAAATAACTACTGGAAAATAAACATCTTAGTTCTATGCAACTAGGAAACGTTTTATAACTAAGCACACTATATAAGTTCATGCACATGCAGTACTTGATTACACGTTTCTGCGTGCCGTTCGCAAATAAGAAACTGCTCGTGTTGGCAGAACTCAGCACAAAATCTTCAACAAATGCGTTCGGTTACTTTATCTTGAACTCACCCTCGAGGCTGAAGTCCAAGAGTACGTACTCATACACTGTATCTGTTTTGGTCTCCACTTGCGGTCTCTTTAAAGTGGAGTAAATTTTCCCGGGGCTGCTGTCCTCCGGGTCCTCCAGCTTCCTTAACCCGCACCCCATTGTCACAGGAGCTCCTTCTCCTCCACTGCCAAAAATGAGAACTGTTCTACCCTGAAGGGTTAGTGAGATAACTTCATCATCGATCCACACGATGTAATCAGAGATAATCTTCTGATCTGCTGCGACATCAATAAACGCCCACTTTAGTAACCGGCCGCTTTTTTCTTCGGAGGGTGGAAAAACGTGTGAAACCTCCCCAAGTGCTGGTTCGTGAGCCCCAGTGCCGCAGAAGTAACACGTTTTCTATGAAATATTAACTTCTGAATTAGACCTCATCATTTAGCCCTGATAAATCACAAAAAAAAATGTAAAGACAAAAAAAAGGTGATGGCGATGAACACAACGTCAGGCGAGTATAGGGTAAATAATCATACCATGTGGATCTACATTCCCAGATGAACGCTAAAAATAAACCCAGCCAAGACTGTGGAGCCTCTGTGCAACTTGGAAAAGTAGAAGTTGTCGCTGAGGCGGTGGGGAGGGAATCAGAAAAAGGAGGAGGTAAATCGATTTAGGAGGTACATACTCCTTCACCGTGACTGGCTTGCTAAAGGGGTGGGGGGGAACACTTTGCCTCACATAAAGGGCGTTGAGTCAAAGGATCCAGCGCTACACAATTATTTCCAGGGAGGAAATAGTCCCATGCAGAGGAAACGGATAGGGATTGTGTGTTAAGCATGCAGCTGTCGGCACTAATGACGGGAACAAAACTTAGACTAATCGCCATACGTCGCTGTAAATGAGGTTTCACGTTTACAGACCACAAAAGGTTCGGGGTGATGGGATTTTTCGATGTCTATAATTAGGCGCGATTTCCCCTAAACTTCCGTTTGAATTATGCCAGATTTTCTGAAAGGTAAACTAGCAAATGTGTATAGTTTCTCCATGATGGCAGAGTTACATGGTGGTGGAGTACGCGTTATTTTACAGAAGGGTGGGCAGATGCTTTGTTCGTTGTCGTTGATATCTAAAGCAATGCAGCCTTTCTACATTTAGTCCCATATTCACCACCGCCTTTCGCTTTTCAGCCTAAAGCCAACAGTCCACGCATCTTCCATCTACGGAAACGACTACCCTAAACTCATGCCAAGTGTCCGGACTTTTAGGGGCGTCTCTGAAGTCGTAGCTTTTAATACAGCCTAACAGATCAAAGAGAGAAATTTGGCTGACTTTTGTTGTTAAAATCAGATTTTTTATAAACTTTAGATGCTATACAAATGTTTGGGTTTATCCGATGCAATACGGTATTGCTGATGAAAATGAACTTAAGTCGTTATAAACGATTTATACAATCGTAACCACGATGACAATATTAAAAACCCCGATCTCCCAGGTTATAACGGACAAGTTCACCCATATCACCTCATCATCCAGCTCTAAAGTGTGTGTGTGTGTGTGTGTGTGTATAACAGTGACAGCGTGTGTTTGAGACCCTGCCCATTACATTCCTTGGGAGTTGTATCATCTAGGGACAACAGAGCAGCCCTCATTGCAGTCCCCATGGTGCCTCAAAGAGATGACCCTCCCCACCCTTCCAACTCCATAAACACTCAGTTACTGTACCCCAAAATGGGTAAGTTAATTAAAGCCTGAATCTTACTGATGTGATGTGGAATTAATTAACAACTTCACGAGTGGAATGCTGGCATAAAATAAGTGGAATTGGCACTAATAAATCTGAGGCTGTTTTTGAAAAGGAGTAAGACTCCCCTCACCCTCCTATTCATATTTTTATGTGCTAGACTGGTGTCTACTTGAAACTAAAGCGAAGCTTTGATAGTTTTCTACAGTGCTGAGTACAAATTGCTTGATGGAAAGATTCCTTTTTCCCCTCTGTTTTGCAAATACAGGGGGAAAAAAAGATTTTTCCAAGCATGCTTACATAAACACTTTAACCTTGTATTCACACTGTTGGATGAATAATGACCAAAAAGATATTTCTCATTTTATTATACATTCATTTAATATTTGAAGCAGCTTGGCACCAATCTATGCTGAACCAAAGAAGATACACAATGGGGGAAAAGTGTGGAATTTGGAATTAGGCAGAGTTTTGGCGATAGATTTTACCCTCATGCAATTTTTGCAGGCTCTCTGACTCAGCCCGACTGTTGTGCACGGTGCCCATCTTTGGTTCTGCTGTAGAATGCTGATGTGAGGTAATGGAAGCCAGGTGTGGTAGGTATCGTCGTGGGCTGCAACATGGCCTGACCACATGCTTGTCCCGCAGGATCTGCTCAACTGATTTATCGCACGCATGCAATCTTTGTGTCATTCTGCACTCTACTGCAGCAGTTACACAGTGAGTCTGTGCAAATACCAGATGATTGGTGTGACAATAGCAGTGGCATAGTGAATTCTTATTGTGTATGCCATTGCTAACTCATTTGAATTAGGCTTTGCTGTTTTCTTTTATTTAAACTCACTGGTAAAATTTAAAAAGGGTCAATGGCACAATGGAGGAAAAAAAACTGCACTCTATCACACATGACGTGTGTAGGAAGCACAGCTGATGTAAGTGGACTGGGAATTTTGTGGGGTGGTGGTGTAATGTCATCACTTCCTGTTTGCCAGCTTCTGTTGAGTACAATTAACGATGATGCAAAAAAAGAAGAACAAAAAAGCATCACTAAAGCCATGCAATATGCTTCCTTGGTTAAACACAGCTCAGATATATTAACCAAACGTAAGGCTGCTAAATTGTACAATACATTTACAGCTGATGCTGCTACAACAACCCTTCTGTGCAAGAATGAGTCTGCAGGCACATTAATAAGGAGAACAGAGTAGCAGCCAGGAAAACTGAAGAGGATAATGTCCCAGCTCCAGCTGTGGACGCTTGTCTCCAAACCAGCACCAGGTGCACTGGATTTTAAAGTCTTTTTTCCCCCAATATAAAGCCACTACTGATCAGTGTCTTCACTCCTATAAAGTTGAGGAAATTTTAATTATTTCTCTTGAAATAGAATTGGTACAATTTACTCTAAAGATTAAACTTAATACAGGTGGACTTAATTGTATATTTTGTAATTTTTTTTTCTAAAACAAATTAAATCAATGAGCTTGGTTAAAAGTTATTTAAGCTGCTGAAAATAGATATCCAGTACTAGTTTTGAATGAACTTTACATGTACTACACTCTTACAGGTAAACAGACTTTGCTATGAATTAGTTAAAAACTGACATCAGAAATCTGGCACTCTGAATCATCTTATCAATGAGGTGTCTAAAAAGCTTTAACTGAGGAAGGTGAGTAAATTCAGGCACCACGCTTTTCGTTGTGTTGCTTGTTTATAAATGGGTACACAAAGACTGTTTAATCGATCAAAGGACCTTCTTGAGATGTCAAACCAACATATGTGAAAACGCTAAAGATTAAAGGTGAAATCCGGAAGGGGAGAGAATGTCCAGCCAGAGTAATATAAATCAGATGGAGCCAGAGGCACAGTAATGGAAAGAAGCTGAAAACGAAAGAATTACGAGGTGCATAGAAATATGTATGGCTGGGAATGATGTGGTTCTTTCAGCTCAGTACAAATGGAAAAGTACATAGTCTTTGCTGAGAATGATCAAACTAGATACATTACAATAATTACTTTGTATGTAAAGAAATACTATAGAACACTTTAGTAAGTGATGTTCTGTTCCACCTCATAAGAAATTATAAATTGTGTTAGAAATTTTAGAATATGTTCACATTCAGCAGAATTGTAGAAGACACCGAAGTGGAGGAATGTTGAAATGTCAGAAAGAAGAAACCTTCAAGATTAACTTATCCTACTGAGTATGTACATTTGATGTGAAATTTAATTTATATAATTAGTCAGTTATCATCTTCTATAGCACATCATCCTGTTAAGAGTCATGGGAAGCCTGCAGTCCATCCCAGGAGACACAGGGCAGGGGACACCAACCCACTGCAGGGCACAGGGCAGGGGACACCAACCCATCCCAGGAGGCACAGGGCAGGGGACACCAACCCATCCCAGGAGACACAGGGCAGGGGACACCAACCCACCACAGGGCACAGGACACCAACCCATCCCAGGAGACACAGGGCAGGGGACACCAACCCACCACAGGGCATGGGACACCAACCCATCGCAGGGCACAGGGCAGGGGACACCAACCCATCCTAGGAGACACAGGGCAGGGGACACCAACCCATCCCAGGAGATACAGGGCAGGGGACACCAACCCATCGCAGGGCAGGGGACACCAACCCATCCCAGGAGACACAGGGCAGGGGACACCAACCAACCGCAGGCCACAGGTCACGGGACACCAACCCACCACAGGGC
>JABJVR010001199.1:0-25748 GCA_025773905.1 Chitala chitala
ACACACACACACACACACACACACACACACACACACACACACACACACACACACACACACACACACACACACTGGAAAAACCTGCCGTTGCTTAAACTTTTCAGATTTCATTTCGGCATTGGTTTTCCTTTGGGAGGCTAGGCAGCGCTTGTCTTTCTTTGTGCATTCAGTCTTTGATGTTCAGTCCATCCATCCATCCATCCATCCACCTTATCCAATTCAAGCTCACAGGAAGCCCAACCCACCACAGGGGGGCATATGCCCCCACACATCGGCCAATTTGCAAACACCACTCCACTTTACTTGTATGTCTTTGGACTGTGGGAGGAAACCAGCGAATACCTGCCAAGCACAGGGAGAACACGCAAACTGCACACACACCAACCTGAGGCGGGACTTGAACCCTGGCCTTGGAAGTGCGAGGCGACAGTGCTAACCAGCATGCCACCATGCCGCACACCTTCAGCATTACTTTGCGACAGAATTTACTTAAAATCCCTTCTAGAGAGTGTTGATCAACTAGTTGAGAAAGACGCGTTCTGATTTTAAGGCTTGTATTTGTTCCCCGTGTGGAACATAGAAGGACTCCTGATTGGCTGTGAGTATTTGTGGCATTAGCCAGATCTCAGATCTGTGAAAGACTTTTGTCACTTCAGCAGCTCTGCCTCATATATGTGTGTGTGTGTGTGTGTGTGTGTGTGTGTGTGTGTGTGCGCGCACGCGCGCACCTACACTCTCACTTACTTGTCTTTGACTGCTCAGCAGAGACCACAGTAGGACATGGAGGCATAGCATGGATCACAAACTCTGACACAAAGCAATCAAACCTCCCCCCAGCCTAGACGTTATCAGTCCCTCATCCCTCAGCATACTCTAGCAGCACTCTTAGTTTTTCACCTGGATAACTGTGCTTGCCGATGTGCATCTCTCGAAAGCATCTTCTGAATAAACAGCTGTACAAACCGAAGTACTAGCGTGGTCAATTCCTGATCCTCAAGATCTGCAGGCCTCCAGTTTTTGGAGGACATGTCTCACTTAGCACTTCTTAATTGAAAGAAGAGCTGAAACAGCAGACGAGGCGACTTGATTTGGGAACAGTAATGCAAATTAAAGTGCTTCGTGTTCTGCTTTTGCCTCAGTCCTGCGACGGGGGTGTAAAGCTGACTGACTACAACGCGTTTGTCCTTGGCATGTGAAACAGTTGCATGATGGGAAATGTTGCCACTTGCTAGTTTAATCGGCACAAGCACAATGGTGTCAGCGACGCTACTTGCACAGCGGCTCTCTTGGAAGACTTGTGAGCACTTAACGTAGAAGCCACCTTCAGAGACGAGGACACACGGAGTACTTAGCTCAGTGCTGTGCACATATGGAATCAATACCTTGCATGAAATGCGTGTCACCAGCGGCTGGTTTCTGCGTAACATAATGGACCAGACCGGTGTCCGTGACCATCGATACCTCTGACTGAAGGGGACTGCATGAAATTTCTTTTGCTTTCTGTAAATGCGGTAAGGCCAGCTCTAACGTGGGGATGGAACGACAGTGACTCTCTATTGCTTGGGGTTGTCCACAGAAATGGCCGGCCTGTCTGTAACGCTGCCGAGAGCTTTATCCAAGCCCATTTCCTGCAGCTGCCGTTGTTTACTTTAGCAGCTGCCTGTCTTTTGATAGGTAATGTGGGGAGGATTACACTGTTGAAGTGCCAAGGGAGGGGGGCGGGGACATTTATACTGTAAAACATGCTTCAGAAGGAAAGGAGCACCTGGTGGCGACCTTGGATGTATCCCAATGTCTCCACCAATTTGCAAAGAAGCCGTTTGTGCCTATGATTAGCTGTGCTACTTTTTTAGCTTACCGACTGAAGCAACGCATCTGTCACAGGCTGAACTCTCATAATTAAATGCACAGGCATTTGCATGTACAAGGTAGTCCATTAGTTTTATGGTTGAACTGAAACTGGTGACAAATTAGATAATTAACCTCGTTGACTGATCTGACTTTTCTCTTTAATTTTGTGCACGCAGTACACGTTTGGGGAAGACCTGGTGAGGACGTTGCTGCTACCTTTGGAGCAGGCACTACAAGGGGCCGCTCACACCTACTGTGGTCGAGTGGGGCACCTGTTCACCAAGAAACTCCAGCAGAGCCTGAAGGCGTCCCAGAAGGACTCCCCCAGAGGAAGGTGATGTCGGCCTCCCCCGGAGCAGCCAAGGAGAATATCAGCATGCCTCAGTCTCCTCAAAAACGTTCACCCTGACCACCTTCCAGAATGTTCCGCCTACTAACTAGCCCTGAGCCATGGCGAGTTCCAGGTTTAGTGGGGCTATTAGCTTGGCGGGGAAGGGCAAGGCTGATGATGTATTGCGGGGGGAGACTGCAGTGTTGGTAGCAGCTGCAGTGCTGATAAAATGACCCCTCCATAGTTTGGGGTGACTAGGCACTACCTAGGGAGGTGGAATGTGACAATCATCTACTCTTCAACGACTTGAGCATGACAATCGTTCAGATCCAGTGGTGCTGGAGAAGATGCAAACGTCGTGGTCCACTAAATTTCTTTTTTCCACAAACAGATCTGTTTGGAAAGAACAGAGTTAGCAGTGTTTGAGGACACCGGGGGCTGGTGCTAGCCTCAATCCTTATGTCTTACACTGATGTGTCCGTGACAGTAATGAGGACAGCGTCAATTTAATACGAGGGCCTACAGCTTCTTTACTTCACTGTCTGTTTGTTCCTCTAATTTTCACGCAGTAGAAGCTGTGCTGACGGGGGAGAGGTTGGACAGTCAGTTAAACGACGCTTGGAGCACGAGCAGTCAGATGCCTTAAAGTTGCAGTAATAGCACACCTGTCACTGCTGGACTTCTGAAGGACTTAATTTTTTCTTTAAAAATTAAGTTAACAGGCCATGCTCTGAATATCACTAAGGTACTTAACTTACTCTCCAGTAAAGTATTGGCTTATTGCTCCTGAACCGTGTGCGTGTGTGTGTGTATAAGGACCGATTTGCTGTCCATTAATGAAAGTAAGTACAACTACAGCATTGCCATTTTTCTGCTGAGGGTTGCTAAGCTGATCTTTCTACAGCAGATGCATGTTTTAAAGTCGGAATCTCACCACCACTGGTGCTGCAGTTAGCTTCAGATTTGGAGTCCCACGACGGGGACACTTTCCTGTACACTGACCCAACAGAAGACTAAATGTGACTTGTGTGAAAAGCTTAATGCCTGTAAGAGATTAAACCAGTACTTTATTGGTCAGTTTAATTCAGATGCATTGCAGTATTTTATATGAACATTAACTTACTGTTAAAGTTGCCCCCCAGTTAAAATGACTACTTGTTTTGTGTAAACATTAAAACTAGAATGAGTTTCCATTGTCTCTGGCTTAATGACCAAGGAAGAACTTGAAGCCGAACCTGTTTGCTTTGCCACCGACTTTGCCTTCTTTCGGGATATCGTAATGGCAGGTTTTCTCCAGAAGGGTCCTACCACCACAGCCCAGCCTGTAAGGAAACATGAGGCTGGCTTTTACCCACCAAATGGCTTGTCCAGCATATCTGATAAAAAATGTGAACTGTAATAAGCAACGCAGAGCAGGTGGAAGGCCCACCACGGAAACATCAACAATACACCCTTTACAAATGTACACAGACCAGGTACTTCTGAACGTTTCTTTTCCCCCATGTATTTCTGGCCGGTTTTTCTTTCCCATTGTTCCATCCTTTTAGCAGCTTGCAGAGAATCTAGAGGATCACAGAGAGGCAATGCCCAGCCCTTTCAGTCGTTAAGAAGCAGAGAATACTTGATGTGCGTGGGCTCGCCAACCGCTGCCATCATCTGGTTTATGTTAGCACTTCCTGTTGGCCAGAGGCCGGCCGTAATTACGGCCCTTACAGGCTTCTCGTAATCTGATTTTCCTTTTAAGGGATACATGCAGCCAGGGTATGAGGGAGAGCATGACTAGGACATGGACGGATGGACGGACAGACAGACAGAGACAGACACACTCATTTTACAAACAGAATTGGTTTGATGCTGTAAGGGGAAATTTGTATAACTGACTTGACCTTTTGGAAGGTTTTCTCCCCTGTCTCCCACCACCTGCCTAACGAATAGTTATATTGTGGGTGTCAGTCTGATTGGGGGTTTAAAGCAAGAGGGCGGTTAGGAAAGTTGAAGTGAAATGCAACACTAACAAACCCTGTTAGTGAAGACGGAACAGGCGGGTGTGTAGAGCTGGAGATCCACAAGGGTGGGAAATAACCTTCTTAGGGTACACTATGGTATAACGCATTCCTGAAGAGCGATGAGTGGTGTGCGTAACAGAGATTACTGCCGTGTAAAAGGTGTGTGTGTATAGTTCCTGAGTGGGGGGGGGGGGAGTGGAAACACTCTTCTGAGTTTAAGCAGTTCAGAACAGCACGCAGCCCCCCCGTTGCCTGCTGTTCAGATGGAGATGGAGTTCTGATCCATTGCCTTCACCAAGCCAAATGGACCAGGATTTCCCAATGGTGGGAAAACTGGGCATCGATGCGGACGTGGGCAAGACTGGAAAAACAGCAGACCTCACAATCTTGAATCGCGCACTGCATTGCCCCCCCCCCCCACTGTAGCCATGGCGACACATTGCCATGCTGAAAGATCAAACAAGCCATCAGCCATGCTGCGGTTTGCTTGTGTTTGGCTCTGCAAATTAAAGAAGAGCCGTCTTTGGATTGAAGTGAGTGGGGGGTGTATGGGGTGGGGATGTTCACTGAGGAGGATGCTTCTTTGTGGATATGGGATTTTAATAACCAAAGCTGCACCAGCACATGAGACGGTTCACGGTACCACCGGGAATGGACACTTGTCCTGGGATGTTCTGCAGTCCTGTACACATTTTGCTGTGGCATTTGAAGTATTAATCAGTCCTGTCCCTGCCCTCCTTTACAAATACAAACTTTTTTTTTTTTTTAAGGAGAGCATGTGTGCTATATACAGAACAGCATCGCATCTCTTCTCTCTGTGAATAAGGACCAATTCTATGGGAAGCAAGGACCTTTTGATCGATAGTGTGTCTTCCACCACCGCGGTGTAATTGCGCCACTCCGTCTAGACCAAGACAATTAGTGTAATTTATGGGGGTGCCCTGACAACGTGAGGTGCAGCCGGACGAAGCTGTCACCCTAAGCAGCCCCCCCCCCCGACCCCCTCCAAAAGAAACTCATCAGGTGCCCCATACAGAGGTCATGTGGTGATGGTAAGGTCAGCAGGGGCACCTGACCTATGGAGAGTCAGCTTGAGAAGACACACACACACACACACACACACACACAGTGAATCTCATCATCGCCCCCTTTTGTGTACCCTGCGGTAATGCGACAAAAGCGCAATAGCGGGTGATCGCAAAATTCAATTTGCCACCTATCTCAGCGCTAAAGTCACGCCACGGCGCTCCATCTCTGCTACCGCCCAACACTCAAGCAATTTTCCATGCGTTACTGTAATGTCATTCCCTGGCTGTGTGCGCGCTGCCTTCCGTCGGGAGAATCTGCTATTAAATTGCCGTTGGCTGAATACAAAGTGTTACAAATGTGGCCCTTACTTACCCCTCAGAAAAGTCCCTGCATCACCATCAGGCCAGTTACCGTCTCGCCAGTTACCGTCTCAAAGGTGCGTTTTCAGACATTAGTGCAGAGATTGCCTCATTTATTCCCGCAATCCTGGAGAGAAGAAGGTTGAAGACTTTGTTTTCTTCCCACTAGCTTGTGCACTACAGCAAACTTGTCATGTCAGTTACATTTCTAAACTAAAATTTGCATAGTATGCTGCAGACTTTTATGGTATCACTGATCTCACAAATACCACAACAGAAATGAAGGCAGTTTAAAATCGACAACCGTCTGCTACACGACTTCTGTGACTCAATCTCTCAGAAAAGTTATAACATTACTACAACATGTTGGTTCATTTTTATACACTGCTTACCCAATTCAAGGCTATGAGGTTTGGGTCTTAAAACAAGATGCATACACTCTCATTGCAGGGCAAGCCCAAATGGATACAATTACTCCATTTCTAGCATAATACACACAAACATTCATATTCTAGGAATATTTACAATGGTATCCCAAATTACTAACACCTGGCTGTGTTAGGCGCCAAGAAAAGGAGATTGCTGGCCAGGTGCAGGGGATTATGGGAGGTTGCAGTAGCTAAGGGATCTGGCCTAGATCTGTGCAGCTCCCAATGTGCTCTGGGGCTGAAAGACCAGGCAGCAGCTGGTGAGCATGAGGAAAAGGTGATGCAGAACAAGTACTGGAGGCCACAGCATGCCACCTGGCTGTACATCTTGCTTGCAGTACCATGACACCAGAAGAGTCCGTGTTCAGCTAGAGAGGTGAGCTTCACAGCACAGCTATGCAGTGCTGTAAGAGATGCTTAACCGATACATTCACATTCAGTCAGACGTTCACAACACAACGTAGCCTATTAAACCACGTGCAGTAAATGGTAATATACTGGGAAATTTATGTCTACAGTTGCGCAAAAATTAAAATTAAAATAAATAAACTCTTTTGGTCAGAAGTACTGCAACACAACTTCTTTGATAGTAGCTTCGATCTCCTCAGGTCTTTTTTTTTTCCCTAAATTGGAGACAACGATGAAGCGCCTGTAAAAATCACATCAAACTCATTTAGGGTGATTTAGGCAAAATTTCAGCAAAATCCATCGGGACGTACCGAGTA
Source organism: Chitala chitala (assembly GCA_025773905.1). Classification (NCBI taxonomy): domain Eukaryota; kingdom Metazoa; phylum Chordata; class Actinopteri; order Osteoglossiformes; family Notopteridae; genus Chitala; species Chitala chitala. Next base: position 6,730 of record JABJVR010001199.1, read on the forward strand.
ATTTTACTAAGCAGATACGTTTTTCCCCCTCCGCCAAATGACAAAAAAGCTGCACTGTTTGATACTTGATTTCAATATATGGCAGAGCAGTACAACGTGACATTTTAATGTGTTGCACCATTTAACTCTCCCGCTGTCCATGAGTTCAGGCGTGCTATGCCACTATTATAAACGACAGCATGGTCTTAATCACGGGCTGTCACAGAAAACGCACTCTGATTACATTAAGACAGCCTTTAAGTGGTGCTGAAATTAAGACCGTGAAATATTTGCGTTCGTTTTGTAAATTAATCACGTTAAGACAAGCTCTCATTAGACAATGTTGGCATCACCATTCTCCCATCTCATCTTCTTTACAGCGAAATTCTTTAACTGACCTTAACAATGGATCAAGATGAACTTGCTCTAAAACCCAATGCATTGTGTGTCGCTACCGACCGCCGTAATAATCCCGCACGTGTCTCTGCTGTCGAAGCGCGTTCCACTAGATGGCGCTGTTGTGCCCCCTGACTCCCGAAGTGAAGGCAGTAGGTTCGCTTACGACTCGCTCAGAGTCCCTTCTTGCCCCCATCCACCGATGCGTGGGCAGGTTCCCATTAACGTCACGGCAGTTAACGCGCCTTTTCATTTCTGCAGGCGTGCCCAAATATTTAAAGTTTCACTTTCTGTCCAGTTGCATCCTATAATTATTTTGTGTTTTAGAAAAAAATTAATTGTATTAATTAGTATGTTAAGTGTCTCATCTGCACCTTCACGGAGGCAAGTAGCACGGAAACATGTAGTTCTGGAATGGCTTGGACAAATAAAAATGGGACAACTTCATGTTATCACAGAAATGGTAATGTACTTTACCATGTTTCACAGACTTCATTATCTTGGCTGAACCTTTAGACGTCTAAATAGGAGGCTTTCAGAACATCTGAAGTCCGCTTGTACTAAATATACAGCAACACAAAATTAAGAAAATTGTCTAGATTTTTCTATATGTCAATAACACACAATTTTTAAAAAGCTATTAGAATGGATAAAACCAAAGACTGTGTACCAATGGAAGATGATTTAACAAATACAACCAATTTCATCTTGTATTACGCTTTCACAAAAACAAATACACAATGGTGTCAGTAAGTCTGCTTCTGGACAATCTGAAGTTTCAGGTCTCTAACCAGGAGACCATCATCACCCTCGGCACCATTACCGCCATCATCTGGGCATATGAAGCGAGGGAACACTCACTGTTTAAAGAAATGTAAGACAGATACATTGTCTTTTTCCTTATTGCATGGCACTCAACGCTGCTGAACTCGGTTGTGATGAATCCATTCTAATTAATAAAATCCAATAAATGACTAATTTTACATTTATTACAGTTGGTGGGACTAAAGGTGAATGGGAACTTGGGGAGGGGCTGAGCTCTGCTGTGACCCCTGAAAGCATATGCACTAACGGCCTAGAGGCCCAAAACGTTGGGCTGTATCCCAGATTTCACGGTGCGCTCAGCACAGCTCTGAAATCCTCCAGAGGATGCAGAGAACTCTGGGTGATCTCTCTGAAACCCCAAGTTCACACAGCCGCCCGCCAGCCTCAGCGCGCCCTGCGCCAATCTCATTAGCGTCAGCCTCGCTGGCCCATCCAGCCCCGACACGGTGTTTCCAGGCCGAGTTGGCACGGATGCCGAGGGCTGGCATTCGCAGCGGCCCGATGCAGCTGTGGCGCTGACGACTTTCAGGTCAAAGGACCAGGCTTGGTGGAGGACGGGGTGGAATAAGGCCGTCTTTGAAAAATGGGGTACGGCTTTCCTGATACCAACTGCCTCCAGGAACAGAGGTGAACCGTTGCACCCTGAATGACAGACCTCAAATGTGTGCTTAGTGCCGACGTGCGAGACCAAGTGTTTTCCTTCTCCATCTTTAACGGCAGTTATGTTTTTATGTGACGTTAGGACTGCAGTTTTTACAGTGAAAAGATAAGGGCCTTGCTCAATAACACACCAAAAAAATGTTCAAATCAAATTCCAAGTAAAACTATTTTTGACCCATCACAGCTCTGCGCTTCCCGATTTCTGTCGTACGTCTGTAACGGCGACGCCTCATCGCCTGGGAGCCCACACACAAATCTAGGCTCATTCTGAGCGTCGAGATGTGAATTGGACCTGTGAAGGGCGGCGTTCTGCACAAAATACTCCTGCTTGAAATACCCGCTGTCTTGACTGTTCTAGCCCGAGGAAACGCTTTCGCCTTTTCTACTCCGTGATGCAGAAGAACATTCTGCAGATGTTCTTCATATACACACCATGGGGAAGAGGGGCATTTATACAATCTCAACTGAGACTCCAGTTTCTCCTTTATTATATAAAATCACATTCCAGCCAAGTAATGAACCTTTATACAACATTCACACAAACATATTTAATTTTCCAAAGTCACAATAAAGCAACACCCCATTTGGATATTATCATTTTTTTGCCTCACTCAACAATCACAAAACACCACTACAGGGCTTTGCAAAATAAAAGTGCTGTAATGAATTTCCACTTTCTAGCAGAGAGCAACAATTTAGACAAATTATAATTTTGCCTATCTTTTTGTTAACCCTTTTAGAGAGGCCAACTCCGAGTCTGTTGCTATGGTGAGGAAGGGCCATTTCCAGGCATAGACAATATTCAAAACGGTCGCCTGGGCTGCACCAAAAGAGGATCAAGGAAAAATTATAAACACTATATATATTATTGAGTTTTCGTGTTACAAAGATGCTAAGTAAATTTGTCACGTTGATATCGTCACTGTATTTTTTGGGGGGCCATTGGGCCACCATTAGGTGTCTTGTCTATGGCACCACAGTGACTGGAAAAACGCCCTGAAGGGACGGGTGAGCTGCAGCAATAAAAATAAGGCTTTGTACATTATGGCAAGAGTATAATCCCAAAAATACATGAGGGGGAAAGAAGCAAGGTCAATTACACCAGTAGGAAATTGGTTCATCTCATGTCAATACACAGCGAGCACTCCATATTGTGAACGACCACTTACGCCTGCCTACCGTTGTCCTCAATGAGCCGTTATCCACGTTTCCACATTACAGTAGACATACTGCCGTTTGCTCACGGGGTACGCCGTGTTACCGAAGCTCTGGCCACTCCAGGATTAACAGAACTGCGCCACTGTGTCTCTGATTATCGTGCACCGCCTGGAATCATCTGTACTGGCGTGTTCTCGTCAGTTTCTATTGTTGCCCCCCCTTCGGCATGTACATGCAACGTTTTGACCCAGTGCATTACTGCACGGACGCACGTGCACGATTAATGCCACTAATGCATCCCTGATTCATCTGCAGTCTCTTACCAAACTGTTGCATTTTGCCACGGGAGGTGTGCAAATTTTTCTGGATAAGGATAGCAGGTAAAGGTGTCCGAGTGTGAAAGTAACGCTCCTCTCTCACGCCCTTTATTTCCCTAGTACCACTTTTAAATTCCCGCCCCTCGCAAGACAGGAATATATTCTACTTTAGGCCAAGTTACACAGGCAAAGCATGATTGCAGACATGTTTTTTCCCAGGTACAAAAAAATCCTGATGTAATATAAATGTAACAATTCCTCTTTAAAATGCATACCTATTTTAGCATCCGTTTTTAACCCTCAGGATTAAGTATTTGAATCTACATTGGCCTCCAGAAAGCAACAGATGTAAAAGATCTTAAAGCAGCAAATTAAAACGTTTCTTCAGTGTCTGCATTTATGCCCTAGTCCCGATTACTTGGAATACCTTGTCTTGTTGTTGTTGAAACCTCTCTGTACATCCTCCGAACAAGGAAAAAAAATTGCGTCTGGCTTTGACGGCCATTGCGTGCTAAATTAAATTTTTATCCACTCTACTAATTAATTTCACGAGCATGACTTTAACTCAAGGATTTAAAAAAAATGTCCACCCCCCCCATTTGTTATTTCGGTTTCTAATTTTTTATGAAACCACAAAACATTTCTCTTCAGTCCGTTTCAAAGTTACAGCACAGTTTGATTAAGACGATCGGTTTACGGGGGGAAAGGAGGGGGGGGGGATTAAGATAATGTCCAAATGCACTCAGTGTTGTTTTCCCATTTGGCAAACAGACACATAAAAAAAACTTTGTGATGCAATGCATGCGCGATGACATTTGGCAGAATTTCAAAATAGCACAATCAATCCCACCAAGCAAAATTGGTAATAATATCCCATTTTCACACCTTAATGTTCAGCAGTAGTCCTGTGCCATTAGACTCCTTGGTCACATTAACATTTTACGACGTCGGACGTAACGAGCGCGAGCCTGTCCGGACTGAACATGAAAGACGAGCTTTTTCCCGAGACCCAGCGCTTTAAAACCCTGCTGCATGCTCGCTTACCGCTCTGCAGCTACATTTATTCATTATTCATTTAATGATTTTGCCTTTATTAGATTCGTTGCGTTACCCGCCACAATATACCTGCAATCACCTGGGAAAACGATTCTATTAAATCCTAACAGCTCTTGAACAGTATGCGACAGTCGACCCCTTTAAAATCAATTTAAAATGATAAAAACGCCATAGTCACAACATGTACATTACACAAAAGGGGACTAAAATTGTTAAAATACTTTAGAATTAAATGGTTGAAGTGGATGCATTTCACGTCAGTGCGCAACTGGTACAAAAGTTGAATTAGCCATTTAATGCGTCTGATTAATGGTGCACACGCTTAAATAATGGAAACGCTCGTGCTGCACGTGCGGTACACGTAACCTGAGCGACCATGATGTTCGTCATGAACAGCTAGAAAAAAAGGTTATCAGAAGTTAGTGTTGGTAAGACTATATGTTGAGAAGGTGGGTTTTCAGCCTCACATTAGACCGCTTACCATGTGTCCATGGAGATGGTCATAACCCTCAGGTTTTACTATAGTCGAGGTTACATTACTTTGCAGGTTTTACATGACAAAACTCTTCCACACAACCTCCTGGTCACATGGGTAGTTCTTTAGTAACATTACTAACTGTATAGCACCACTGAAAGATTTCAGTGCTTCAACTGTATGTTTGTTATTGATCGTTTTCCTATATTGCCTGTAAACACCAGGTAAATATTCTTTATACATTGTTGATTTGGATATTTATTCTGCTCTGGAAAATTGCTGTTACTTCATTTTGCTAAGTCCAACTCCTGATCTGTGGGGTGCACTATGATACCCCCACCTCATACGAGAAGCTCTGTGCTCCACCTTCGCCACTCTAGTTAAAAATGTCCTGGATCCACCACTGCATGTCCCGACCCCTGCACGATGCCCTTGATCTCAAGGTATGAAAGCCCTGCTAAGGAAACATGTCCTCAGGCTAGTGCCAAGTCATCCTGTTGTGAAGACATCTCCTTACTGACAAACACGTTTCTAAAAGATCTCTGGGAATCAAAAGAAACAGCTCAACACAGAAGACTGCAAGTAGAGAACAGTCCGAACTCCCTCAGTGGTCCCCCAGACTTACAGATGTTCAAACTTCCACGGTTTTGAAATACATGGTCATTAGTGGGGGGCAAATTTACATTGTGTCCTTACCGTCTGTTTTAACTAAATCTGCTGCTGGTAAAAAATAAAATGGATTACACTACATTTTTACCATCTTAATATTAAAGCAGTGGTAAGATACCTCTCTGCGTTTTAGTCCAGGTTAGCATTTTATTAAGTTTAGATATACAAGTTTGTCACTCAGTGGAAACGCTTCAACCTGTGTGCGGGGAAAAAAAAAAAAAAGTTTCACACCATGCAAAGCATAAGAGATTGAAATTTATAGCATTAAAAATATTGTAACGACCGCAGCAGACCGGCTGCAGTGACGGTGACGCGACCCCCAAGGGTTGAAGAAAAAAAGACCGATTAACTCAAGGAGCTAAAGACCTAAGCAAATCTACTCTCCGTTAACAAAAGTTTAAGGTGTTTAATTTCTACAATAAAATAATGAGGCGCCTTTTAAACTATGTTATGTACAAACTATGGCGACCTCTCATTAATTTGCGTCTGCCTTTGAACATCTCAATGTACAGTATGAGCTGCTGAATTATACATGTAGTCTGGTATTGCCCCTGGGCCCTGGCACACCAAATTTATTAAATCGGCTGCAAGGAGCTTTTCCCCTCAGCTGTCAAAACAACGTGATTAGGACAAACCGAGAAGGATTCCCACTAAATTTTCCTTCATCTTCACAGTCAGAGTCAATTCTGACATTCATTTGACTGGAGGATGTACAGAGAAAACTATATTGAAACACATACACATCTTTGTGCTGTACAAGGAATAGGTCAGACAAATGATGCGCGTACATTATCATTACGGCAGAACAAGACTACGGCAGAAGCGCGCACAAGTGAAAATGCGCGTCAACCAGAAGATCCACGTGGTTTGGGACGCCCTTCAGCCTTGTCCTTCAACAAGATCTCAGCCGGTGGAGATTAACAATTTACTTGCAGCAAAAACATTGGGATAAAACGCAAATGCCTATTTACATCTCAGCGGTTCTTTTAGAAAATCTACACTTTACTGTCCGCTTGATTTCATACTTAAGCCTGTCGTGACCGCGTATAAGGGGAAATATATCAAAACAATGGGCTTTGTGTTTTCACATAATTTTTAAAAATAATCAAAGTCAGTCTCAACGACGGCCGCTGCTTATGGGGTTACGTTGCATTTATAACTTGATGAACGTGCGGAGGCAACATTCGTCAATTTACACTGCGAGAGCTGCTATAAAATTATTGTAGCGACCGCTTCCATGCATTACAGATATTAAGCAGCAAAACGTAAGCAAAATTGAAACCACGCTCGTAAACTGCAAGGGTCGTGTTTTGGTGACGTTTGCATTCATCTGTCAACTTCGTGCAAAAGAAAAAGGCACGTGGTTACACAGGTAAATTTAGGAGGGAAAAAAAAGGTCTACAAAGGATCGTGACAAAGATCAATACCTGTGTGCAAAAACGTGTGCAAACCTGAAGCAACAGACCGCAGTGCCAGCCAGATAGGTTTCTTTTTGCAATTTCCTTCACCAATTACTTAAATAACGCATGTTAGGACACTGCAAGAGAATGACTGATCATCAATGTTGAGTCAGTTTGAATTCAGAATAAAAATAGGAAACACTACACATTAGATAAATGCACCTAATGGCGATGAAGACTGAGACGGTTGGAAAAAACCGATATCATGAGTACAAGTATATTTAAAAATGTACAGTACGCCTACTTGTTCAGCGATGTCCCGACTTTACTACGACGCTGTACGGCATTAAGGTTTTCCATACAGTTGACTGATGTGTGGAGCTCATTGTTAAAACGGAGCTCTGCACAACTCGCCAGTGGTTGCGCAGCCGACACAAATCAAATATCTCCAAATTACTATGCGGCAAAATACGTCTCAGAGCAACTGAAAATTATAGCCATTGTTATCTCCACGGTATCCCACGAAACGAAAAACCATAACAAAGACAGATTACAATTATGAGAGACACTGTTCAATTTCCAGCTGTGTTGACAGCAAGAGTAATTCATTTTGATTCCAACACATTAACTGCCACAAAACTTTATCAAAGTCAAACATTGTTACAAAAGGACATTTTAACTGCCAGGTGAGTTCAAGACTACAAATTACATGTCCTTCAGACATACCTTTTTTTCTGAAGTGTTTATAGGTTCCGGAGACTATAATTTACTGAAATGAGATGTGCATGAAGCCATTAAATTAACAATGACAAACAGTCACTGTCTATTCATTGTATAAAAATGAACCCATAACACAGGTTTTACGTTGCCAATAATACTTTAATTTGTTGTGATTCATAATTGCTTGAAACCAAAGTGGTCACCTGAGTTACTGCATGATTCTTCGTTTACTTCTCTTAATTGAATTCAGATGTGTGCAAAAACAAAGCAATTACTGATGAGGACTGCCTTTTCCATTCTGAATATGCAAATTTACTGCTTTTTGTTGCAAGAAAATTCACAGTAGTGCACGTGAGACCTCATTATAGCTATAATCATATAAAACTCTTGGATGTCTTGTTAATATACAACCAAAAGTTTAACCCTGCAATGTTAAATATGTGCAAGATACATTTACCTTTTATTTTATGTTTGATACTTGGTTAAACTAGCTGATAAAGAACTGAGACACAAGCATAGTGTTTACAATCAATTCTGGTGAAAGAAAGTGTGCACATGCATGCATGCATGGACACGTGTGCGTTTCCATGCATCATGACTGTTGTTTGCATGTCTTGCCTCATACCAGAGGAGAAAACCACCATCCGACACCCAGCTTCCACCTCTATAGCACATTAATTTCCCCTAAAATGACATTGCTGCCACCAAGGCTGTCTCTGAACATCTTGGGGCCCTTTGCAGTATTTTACGTTGGGGCCCCCCTTACCCTGAACAATAAATTGGCTGCATGGGTGCCCCCTGCTGGCTTGGAGGCCCTGTGTAGTGACAGAGAAAAGGCCCTGCTCCACAGAAGGAATACTTGGATACTTGTGGTCTGCTAGAAGGTTTTTTTTGCCAGATCTTTAAACCTGCTCTGGAAGTAAGCTCTTCTCGGCTTAAACATGCATTCCTGACCCAGTTCTGAGCGGTAGTTCTTAGAGTAACAAACCCTCCCCACACACACACACACACACTTTAAAACTGATTAGAAATAATTTCTGCTCAAATGCAACATGGTCGTTTTTAAAAATGTCTACAACTTTTTGAATCACAGACCATCGCCAAAATTATTTTGTTGCCTTCCTAACGAGGTGTCAGAGAACCATTTTCAGTTCTCCCTCACAGGGAGAAATTTTTAGTTGTCAGTTTTTGATTCCCTTTAGATAAAAAAGCTTATAATATAGAAATATTTTATAGAAAAACGTGATTGCAGAAAACTAATCAAGTTATTGATTGACTTTGTGCTTAACTGCTCCTCAAATGGCACGGAAGCAATTTCACTTAACTGTTTTCCTAAGGGTACAGAGCAGTAAGGAATTAAAAATACACTCATTCATCACACTGTACAGAATCCCCAGTGTTTAGGGTCATCTGTAAACAGGGTGCCTTTTACAGTTTAACAGAAGTAATATGAGCCTTTCTGAAAGGTCTTCAGTTCTCTCACTAGTCATTCTCACCATCTGAACAGGCAAGTTTAAAAACTCAACAACTTGAAAAAGCCCTAGTCTGTGAAGGTCCTTGAAAAGAAAAAAAAAATCAATTTTTACACATCATGTTCAGACACCAAGCATAAAGACTGGGACAGAGACTTCTGCAACCATGGAAGTCCCGTCTTCCAAAATTTCACACTTCATTGGTGCAGGCTGTGACATTACACATTGTGTGACACGGACCTTCCAGAATTATTTTTGCTGAACACCCCCCCCCCATTTTACCAAAGAGCTCCTTGCCTACAAATTCTTGAAAAGGGATCCCTGGGATTCTGTTACAATATCTCACTCTGCTTCCCCCCACCTTTTAAATTCATTATTTTAATGTTAACACATAACAGAACAATCACAGGACCCCTGTGGAAGCCCCAGTGTGCCCTTAGGGTGCATGAAAGTGTCTCTTTCTGATGAACTAAATGGTTCTGGGCTAACGGGAAAAAAATACACCACTCAGAAGAAGAGCTCTGAATTTTCAACCCTGGGGACATTTCAGTTGGGTTGGAGGTGCATCTTAGTTGGCTGCTGAGCAGAGAAGGGCTTTAGGAGACTTTTTAGGGTTTAAAATTTCATTACCTGTATATGACTATGTGACATGCTAAAAACAACTTTAATACATTTTATTTTGTCTTATAGAGATGGTGTTGCACATTTTGGAGTAATCCTCACATCCAGCTCACACACACACACACACACACAAGGTTTTCAGTTCCTATCAATCGCAGAACAGGGGCAAAATGGTTACCAGTCAACTGGCATATTCTAAATTACCATTTTCAAATAAAAATCAAAGTGTAATTTAGCAGCTCTCCTCTAAAGCGGACTGGAGAGTTTACATAATACTCACCACCTAATCCCCTTTCAGGCCTAAATACGCCCACACTTTCCAACCAGCCAAACACGACAATTTCAAGAGCAAACTGAAAACATGAACGGAAACGGAACAGCTTAATGCTTCAGAGACAAAGACAAAATCTTCTGAGGAAGAATATTAAGAGACAAAAACCAGATGGAGTGCAGCCCATTGTGGGTAAAACATATGTACATTAAGGTTATAATGGCAAAAGATGCTCTGTGGATTACGGAGCTGTATAGAACTTAATCCCCCCCTGCACTTTGTTGATATTCTGGTCCTGTTGATTCTGTACATGTCCACAGGCTCAAAAACAGAACAGGAGTGCACCAGTGGCTAGTGCGGAGAACACACCTCAGGCTGCAAACCCACTCGTTTCTTAAAAAATAAAAAAACTCTCCCCAAAAATAGCCGTTTCCACAGGCACCAGCGTGGAGCCGAAGGCACCATTTAAACCTGGAGGGATCTTGGTCAAGACTAACAGCCATGCCATGATACCACCGGTGGTTTTTCTTTTTTGCGCTCTTGTCTAGACTTGCAGGCAGCTTTGGAAGCTGAAAAGGCCCAGACAGGGTACAATAATGGCTTTCGAGGGGCACTGACATACTCCAATCTGTCCTTACCGATGACAGTACATAACGCAACACCACAAGCACCCAAGATGAATCTCTCCAAAGGCAAGGGGAGGGCAGGGATGTATAAACTAACCTGCCATTACACAAATCACACCGCGTGATGTCTCCTGGCCTGTGAGATCAAGGAGTCGTTTGAGAGGACAGCACATATTACCTCCTCGTATTTATGGTCCTGACCTCACGCCACACAAACGCCCTTGGCTCGCCGAGACAAGAAAAGTCACTGAGCGCAGTGGAGGTGCAGCCCGTGACTTCAGCAACACACAGGACTGTGTCTGTAAAGTTTGTCCCATAATGCCTTGTTCTCGTACTCCTCAAAACTCACCTTTGGCCAGAGAAAGAGAATGATGCATTTCAGGTGTTCTTGTGTATATTTTGCATTTTTAATTGACTGAAAGTGCGCTGCAAAGTTGTTACATAAACAAAAACTCCTAGTTTGCGGACAGCACACATTTATTCCAAACTGGAGAAGCTGGACAGAGAGATATGGCCACAGCTGTGTACTTGCTGAAGTAGGACATTCCAGCCAAATGTTCCCCTGCCTTACTCAAGGCTGAATTTATTACATCACACCATGACTGATTAATTAGGACCACTAGTCACTGGCACTCGAGGTTGCTGCTACAAGGAAATTGCAATTTTAAGTTGCCTCAGTATGAAACAATACAAATTACTCAAGCATGCACTTTCAGTCGTTCAGTTCCACAACATGAATATTTTTTGTTTTAGTTTTGCAGTTTGCCACAAAAGCAGTTTAGGGCTTAAACATTCCATCTTTATTAGCATCTACAGTAATACACATTTGCCTATAATTTAGTCTTTTTGGGGCTACATTTTGGGGCAATTATGGTTCTTTTGCATTTGCTATTTTTGCTGAATGGTCACAGTGGTTTGCAGAACTCCACCAAGTTCCCTCCATCAGAAATCTGTTTCCGTGGCATTTTAAATTGTCGAAACTATACAAAATGAATATGACAACAAGCCAGCTGCAGGTGCTCTCTGATCTCAGAGATGTTGCTTGCTGGACGTCTAGCCATACTGTGTACGTGTTCTACTACAAATGGTGAACAGCGGAGAATCCCAAGATTTTAGGCTAGAGAGCAGCATCCATCAAGCGTGGCTTGCAGTGAAGCGCTTTTCAGCTTTGAGATGTACACGTTTCCGTTACAGTTACAAGTTTTATTTGTGGAACGTTAAAGTGAAGAGTGTTTACAGAGCAAAAAAGTGTACCAGGTACCCCACCCATGGCAGAATCCTCTACAGTCAGCTTAAAGAACATAACATCTATGAGGGCTTATCCATTTCTGCCATCATCTTCCACTGTAGTTGCCCAGAAGAAGTTATTTACACAGAAAAAGTCATTTGCTAAAGGTAAGAAGTAATCAGAGTCAGTGATGGAACACATAACGCAGTGGGCTACAGCTATTCAGATGCTTATATTGCTGGAAAAGTAATTAAATGTGGCGGATCTCCTGTCTGTTGAGGTGCCAGTAAACCGCACAGTCACATAAACCCAATATTTATGCTTTTGATTGACACTGTTGGCAGACGAAATCTCTGTTGCCGTTTTTATTTTTTGCTCCATGGTAAACACTGTCAAATATTAAAACTTGTCCCCACAGAAATATTTTTTAATTTTATTGGCATTATGCTTTTTGGGCTGGTTAAGCCTTCAGCTCCACAGAGAGTGTGAGGATTTGGACTTTGAGTACCACTGGGTTTGCTAGTTAAACTGTAATCAAACAGCACAGGATGGCCATCCAATGCTACTCAGATGCTGACATTTATCGACACTGTCAAATTCAGTTCGGAGAAAAATCAAGCATGAACTGCAGTGATGACGCAGTACTTCAGCGCATGAATGCATACCTACCTGGGCTGCACCACCTCTGTTCTCCAGGATCCTTCTCCAGAACATCCACCACAAAGAGCTCCATCCAGCAGCTCTGGAAACCCACGCCATGTCATTACGCTTATTTCTTCGCTCATAACTCATAATAAAGCTTAATGGATTATGAAACAGAAATGCAGAGACGGGCACTATGAAGTGGAATGATGCATTTTGGGTATGCTGTTCTCCATTACTTCTGACACATTTATAGGACCTCATTAGCTACTGACCCCCCCCAACACAAACAAACAACCCCCCTCCCATTCGGAAAACAAAACACCGCATTATTTCACATCTAGTGTGTGTCTGGTTCAGCCAACACAAGTCGGTAACACCAAATTGTTTGTATCACTGACAAACGGCATCGTCCCTCCAGCCTCGCACGTCTGTGCATTAGCATAATTTGACATAAACGTTCTTCAGCGTCTAAAAGCAGGTGCATATACAGGCTGCTGAACTGAAACCATAAATAACACGGACACACTGCTTATATGATTAAGACTGCTACACATGGTTATCGAGCTCCCTCACAGTTAGAAGTGCTACCGTAGTAGACAGGGGCAGGAACACACTCAGAAATGTAGGTAACAGTCACTGACAGTCACCTCATGGTAGACTGGTATCCCATTACATTATATGCATTGTCACTTCTAAATTCTTGCCTGTAGCAGCTATTGCTTTGGAAGGATCACAGTTTCCCTGTTTGGATATTATATTGTGAGGAACACAACATGACTTTCGGTGCTCCCTTCACCTATGGCCTTTTGCAGCATGCCGTCCCTTCCATCTCAGTTGCATCTTCACATCCTCTCTCCTGACCACATACTAATGCGATGCATTAAACATGCACTTTCCGCCGTATCACACGGCACAAAGAAAAGAATTCATTTGCCGTGAAAGTTGTATGAAGAATACAGCATGTGCATTACGGCTTTTAAAATGCAAATGCATCGCAAGGAATTAGCAAGAAGGTGCCCAACAAAAGCCCCCCAGCTACCTGAGTACATTAAATCCCCTTTCCTCAGTTTCCATAAATAGCCCAAAGTCGACGAGATGAGTACGCTCAACGAGCCAAACGCGGTCCCTCATGGTATGCAAACGTCTTCGTGAGACTCCCTTCCCAGACGCCTCGCTGTCCCTTGGCTGAATGTTTCCTCTGCCTACTTAGGGGAGTGATTTTAGCACAACATCTTCCACCAGAAAGCGCTTGCATGTTGCAAAAAGTTCCTCCTTCAAACTGTTCTTAAAATCTTGTAATGGGGGCTCTGCACTGGCACATAACATCTTAAAATTCCTGACACCTTCTCTGATATGAGCCTATGGCATAGAAGTTTAATGACACTATGATATATGGATACTACATTGAATTACATTAAAGGGCTTTAAATATGTTATGTTCTCCTTGTGTGATAAGCTATACAGGTGAAATAATTAGGCTTCAGTACATGCCGGGTTTTCTATTCCGTTACATACACGTGAGTCTTGTGTCCAGATGTCACACGTAGTTCTCACTCATGCCTGTATCAAAAAAAGGCGGAAATCCACTTCTGGAAGATATTCCACGTTCAGTTTGATTCCAGTACTGTCCACGTAATCTGTTTGCACAAAGATCTCAGGATGACCCATTTTCAATGCTCAGAGAACCCTAACTATAGGAAGAGATCCTTCAGAACAAGGAGAGGAACTAGAGGACCGCTTTCATGCAAGTGCTGTACATACTGAAGAAAGTTTAGCTGCGAAAAGGCAACGTTTGCCACGTTCCTTTGAAATGAGCTCCTAAGGAAATGCAAAATTTAAATTTAGAAGGATAAGGTGTTAGTACTCGATAACCAGCAGGAGGAGCACTGGAAGTTCCAGCGGTCTCAAACCAATAGCACGTCCAAAGCTTACCGCTTGATTCTCCTATGTGGTGAATGGATAATCGGATGTGGTCAGCCTCATTCTCCACAGAAGGGCCCATCAATCATGTCAGCAGTAGTTTGGTCCTGGATTTGGGGATTTACAGTCATTTATGTCAAATGCTATAAGTTCCTGATAGAGTTTATACTGATTCTTAACCCATCAATGACAAGGTCAGTTACTGTAAAGAACTAGCCAATGAACTGACTGTTTGACCAGTAAAAAATAATAATAATAAAATCAATCACCTTGCCTTTTAATTTGCAGTTTTGACATGCAGTCACTTTTCTACCTCACCTTTATTTGTAGCAGCCTTTAACAGTTTTTGACAAATAAATATCAGAGAACTGCAGAAACCCATTGGACTGAAGGCAAACATATTCCAGGCTTGAGAAACAGACTTGTCTTCCTGTCAGACTGTGGCCAGGCAGTTCTATGCCAACATCTCACTCAAACCTAGACATTTAAAGAAGGCAGGGTCGCAGAGAAGAGACCTATTCTAATAAAATAAAGTACAGCTGCTAATCATGGTTATCATCCCATGACAAGCCCCCACCAAAAACATTCTAAGTGCCAGAGACAACACGGCAGGTGTGGGGTGGAGGGCGTGACGGGTGTGATGTCGTTCACTGCTTTTGACCGCAGGTTGGTCATCGGCTCTTTGGCCATGGTCCGTCAAACAGCAGCGCACTCCTTTACACTCCGAGCACACGCCAAACCCGGATATCACGACGCAGCGAGACGGGCTGGGCCAGGCGGCGCCCGCTCGCCCATTTGCATTTAGATGATGTGTTTACTCTGTGTCATGGGCGCCTTCTGCGAGGTTCCCGTTGAAAGGAGATGGCTCTACATGGAAATAACCAGCTTTTGCCATGCTTGATGAAACCATAAGAAGCTGCCGGGTGGGGACTGACCAAGATAACGCTGCCAAAGTTCCCATTTACAAAAGAAGAAGAAAAAAGCCTCAGGTGTCTGGATTCCACTACAGTCACATGCAGAATAGAACTTAAATTGAATGGAATGATGGGACTATAAACCAACTCATAAAAACTAACCCAACGTATCAATTTACTAACTCTTCTAAAAGTCAAACATTTTTATTATGCTAAGCTCTGACTTTAATTTATGCAAACTTCACTGTCAATTGGACACATTTCTAACATGGAATAATTAAGTTCAGATAAATGGATATGACATCTAGATCTGCTTTACAAGAACACTGCAACTCCTAAACTGGTGCTAGAGTAATGAGTTCTAAACCATGACAGGCATCTAGGAGAAATCGTCTCTGACAACCAAACCTTTACACCATACCCATAAACCATTTGTTAAACAGTAGTAATTTGTCATTGGCTCTCTTTGCAGCTATAAAACACGCAAGACCTACTGTCCTACTTCTTAATGTTGCCAAAATGGCTCTCACTTAAGCAACAACATCAAGCAGCCAAAATATTGGAACACTAAAACTTAATTACATATTGATACATTTGTAAATATGTTTTATGTCTAATGGAAGTAAATAAACTAGAACCATCTTTGCTTTTTCTCCATAAACCTTTTTTCCTGCAGGAAAAACAAACTTCTTTCACACAGAAATTTCTGTACAGCACCCGGATCAATGCTAAAATAGTAATTCTAAAGTAAATTGTCATTAGGAAGTTCTTTCATAGCAAGGCAATTCCATTCTTGACAGTGCCATGTATTTCCTACCTGCAGCACTCAGCGTTGCCTGCTTTGGTTTTATTCTGTTTTTTTCAGCTGAGCATTTACGTCGATTTATCGGGGGAGAACTCGTACAACACCGTTCTGCTGCCTCTGGACTGAAAGAAAACCAGTGAAGTGACATTTTCACCTGCTACTGAAACGGCTCAGCTTCCACCAGAAACATTCACCTGATGGGCAAACCCCAGGCAGATGTGGAGTGTGAAGAACTAGAGCACAAAACTTTTGCCTTTTAAGCATTTAAGTCTAACAGCAGCGCCCCCCAGAGGTATTTACAAGGAGAACAAAATTTGACCAAAGCTTATGTGGGTGATGCGGCTGGGGAAAATCTCGCTCACCCCCTCGCACGTTCACAGTGTAACGGCCACACTATTCATTTGATTGACTGGATTAAAGAAGAGAATTAAATTTTTTTTTAAGAACGTCTAACGATTTTATCACCTCAAGGTTTTGCTTTCTGTGCTCAATTGGCTTCTTAGATAACCAAGTCCAAACGCAAGTTGTTTGGATGAACGTGTCGAAGGATTACTCGTTTCTTTTTGACCACCTCAGTAGAATCTTGGCCAAAATATAAAAATGCAAATGGACATTTCCCCTCCCATCTAATGAGCCTGTTTTTCAAAAAGTATCAAAAGCATGATGGGTATGCTCGCAGCTGGAGCCGCCAGACGGACGCGTACGACATGGCGGCTTTAAACAATTACCTCCTTGGACACCATGTGTGCAGCGTGGCACGCGCGGCAACGGTAAATTATTTAATTTCTTTGGAAATTAAACCCCTGGGAAAGTTCCACGTGCACATTCCAACCACGGCGCCCTTTAAAAGCAACTTTGAGGTAAATCGAATTAATATTTTGAGGGGTGGTTGCCATAGAAGAGCCGAACAATCAGTCAGATTGAGCCGTTTCATTACCAGTCCCACCCCCATCTTCCTCTTGTTCGCTCAGCTTGTAAAGAATAGGATAAGTAACCTATGAATTACTCCCAAGGCAGACAAAGAGTGCTCAAGACAGGTTAAATATGATTAAAAAAAAAAAAAACACCCTTTAAAACAGACCTTGCGCACCATTACCAAGAGCCAAACTGCTAACTGAAAACTGCAATGACGATGAGGTCTACAGGACCCAACGGATGTTCAGGTAATATTCCGTTACTAAAGCACATTAGGTACATTTAGTATGAATCCTACTGTAACCACCAAAGTTCCAACTCTCAAGGGCAGCACTTACAGGTACCAATTACTCCTGTTACAGTAGATTTAGTTGGCCCTGAGATAACGAAATGACCAGTCCCTCCTCTGCACTTGTGTTCTTTATCCCCCCCCCATGTTCTCTAATTTATGAAAAAATCTTGTGTGAGACTAATGCTTATTTTCCTTGCGCTTGTGCTCCCTACAGTTAATAAAAACCACAGGTTCATCCGTTATATCCAGAGTCACATGACTCAGGCTTTACCACAAGAAAAGTAACACCTTCAATTAATGGAAGGTAAATTTAGCCTGTTCTCAGAAATAATGGAGGACTGTTGTTTTTTGCCACATACTAAATATTACACATTTACATAGATTATATGAGCACATTTAGAGCAAAGCGTGAAGGATGTTTTGCTGGCAAAATATTTCAAAGATATATTTTGGGCTTCCTACTCCAATGAGGCTACAACAGAAATAGCCCACTGAACTCTCCTGCAACCTCCCAGTGCTGCATCTTCTTAAAGTTGACTGATTTATCATAAATAAACCCATTGCAGCCACTCGCCTCAACACAGACCACTGACATTTGGATACAAGGTTTCTGAAGAACTCGACGCGTGACCAAACCTGAGCAGAGCAATATGAACTAAATACAAATTATTTTAGAACAACATTTGTGGAATAAAACATTTAAAAATAGCTTCAGCCCGTGACCAGAAGTGCCGGCGGTTGTGGTTTCAAACTGCGTTTTCCCAAAGAGCTGACTGTACCAATCAGCATTGTTACAATAGAAAAGAAACTGCCTTTTAACTCTTTTTTAAGGACGCACATTACAGAAATGGTAAAAAATAAAGTTTCCAAACTGTGTTCATTAGTGATTTTAAATTGCTATGAACAAGCAGAGACCTCATTTATACACATCTGAAAACCCTGGGTTTTGACTCTCAAAGCCGTCCAGATAGCATTCAAACACTCCGGCAGTCACATGTGCGACTTTTATCGGAAAGTGATACCAGAATGCCAGACGGCTGAAGGTTTGTCCACAAAATGTAATTAAGTATTTTTTATCCTGGATAACACAGAATTATTGATGTTATGAAGTCCCCTCCGCCACTATAAATATTTGAATGAATTTAAAAGGGACCAGATGTCCAGGTGCAGGGACAACATGCGGCAATAACGTTTTGCTGGCAGGTGTGCCAAAAAGGTATGGGCACACCTGGAGCCTTTATATGGCATTCAGGTGCCCCAAGTAAATTCCAACCCTGCCAAGGGCAGCCAAGTGATCTTGCAAGTAATAATCCTGGCTGTTCTGACATTTACCTGATCTCCTGTCAATTACCTCGTATGTCACAACACCACCTGCAGAAGTGCTCAGTGCGGGACTGAAAGCACCCAAGGATTTTCCCATAATGCTGTGGTAAACTTGTGTTCTCTACAGAAACAGGCTCAGCACACAATCACAAATCTGTCCACACACAGATCTCCTGAGCTGTCATACGAAGGCGGGGGTGTGTGTGTGTGTGTGTGTGTGTGGGGGGGGGGGGGGGGGGAGCAACTGGCAGTGTGGGGGCCCCAATGCAAATTAGGCTCCCCCCCCAGTCCAATTAAGAGGAAAAAATGCAGGGACGGCCCAGGGGGCCGGC